>WIUZ02000017.1:600000-891747 GCA_015956445.1 Thelephora terrestris | reverse complement strand
ATGGAATCTAAAAGATCAAAATCGTCGGGAACGTCCAAAGAATTATCGGGAACAGCGGGATAAGGGGGAGAGAAACCTTCAACGAAAGGATCACTAAAAGTGGGTGGGAAGGGTGGGACTGTCTCAGACAGATAATCCCGAAGGTCAGAGATACGCTTCTCTGCGCGAGTAGAGGGAATGATGGAAGACTTAATGAGTCAAAGGAACGGAAAAACCGGTCCCGGCGTGGGTTCCAGATGAACTTGCCACAAAGCCTTCGGAGTCCGAGAGGGCAGAGATGGCAGTTAGAAGGTCGGGTCCTCGGTTCAGAGGCGCGAGCCTCTAGGGAATCTGCGGGAAGCGAATGAAAGGTGAGAGAGAAAGTCGGGAAGAGAACGGGAGAACGAGGCAGAGGACGACGGGAAAGCCAGAGAACGAAACTACCGATAACCAACAAAGGGAAACGTCGGGATACGTCGGGACAACAGAGTCAGAAATTGGGACACCAGCGGGACACAAGAGACCAGAGGGACGACGAGAACGAGGGCGAGACGACGAGGGAACCGAAGGGAGGACCGTAGCAACGCTGCTAGGCCTCAGAAGAGAGAGAGAGAGAGAGGAAGAGAGAGGGAGGGAACGCTGCTGATTGATTGCTGGAGTCTATCGAATACAGGGGCCTTTATATACAATACTGGGGGCTCTGAGAACGAAGGGACCAAAGGAAACGAACCAAAGTGATGTCAAAAGACCTAATGACGCGTCTATGACATAGGGAAGGCAAGGGATCGAAGGGAACAGCGAGGGAAAAGAATGTGGTTGGAAAACGAACCAGAGGGAGGCCTAGAGTCGAGAGCGAAGCGATCGATCGAGACGTGATCGGGACGCAGGAAACGGAGATAGGGAAAGGAAAGCTAAAGGTAAGAGCCGTGATGGAGGATCGGGAAATGGTCGGGACACGATCGGGACTGGTCGGGACGTAATCGGGACGAGGTGTGAAGGAATAAGAGTCTGAGAGAAACTATCTACTAGAGAACGCGGGTCGCAGGTCTAAGGTCGAAGGGCGCAGGTCGCAGGTCGCAGGTCTAAGTCGCAGGTCGAAAGGGAAAACGTCGGGAAGTCGCGAGGGAGAATAGGGAGAGAGGGACGTGTGGCGAAGTGAAGGGACAGGCAAATCCTCGTCGGGACAGTCGAGAATGCTGAGGGAGGTCATCCAGACCTCGCGCAGCGGTTGTCGATAGTCGAGAGAAGGTCGCGATTCCGGATAGTGTCCGAAATACGGTCACGACAACGGAAGTGGTCGTCAAGACGATTGGACGGACGTGCTCAAACCGTTGCAACGGCGTCGGTCAGGCATTCCATCGAGTCAGCAGCAAGGTCAGTGGCGTTGGGGAAAGCATAGTCCAATATCACCCGACCTATAAGCAGGTTTCGCGCGAGGTCGAGGACCTTGGACCAGGGGCCAGTGTAGAAATGGCGCGAGTCGGGAGATGGCTCTGGTCGGACTCGTTTTGGACGAGGGCCAACCTTGAGAGTTGGACGGCCATTGGTCTTCCAATGCTTCTGCAAAACGTCAACGATAGTTGGGGAGAACTGGAAGGGTGGGGTCAGGGAAGGTGTGATCTCATTAGGGAAAACTTTTACCTTGACACCGCTTGCAGAAGATTGTTCGCTCGCCGCGAGGTATTCAATCGTGTCGTCAGGGCTCTCTTCGTCCTCCCCATCGCTGGGATTACTGCTGTCATCCTCGCCAAGTTCATCAACGTCGATGATCTCAGCTTCCTGAGAATGCTGTGGGTTGAGTGCAGTGACACCAGATCGCTGGGCTAGATTTGGTGGTGTGATCCTCATGGGCGACGGATCGAGGAAGCGATCTGCAGCAGGGAGTGGAAGGTCAGGGACGTGACTGGATGGAGGTCCTATGTGGTGAGAGCGATGAACTGGGTACGAAAGTTGGGATCGGTCAGAAGTATTGACAGCCCGTACAGGCGGGGGCAACGTGTGAGTAGTGGTGAGACCGGGATGATTGACGGCATGGACAGGTGGTATCTGATGGGTGGCAATGGGGATGGGACGACCGGGAGTCTCGACGATGTGGACAGGCGATGGGCCCTGATGTGGTGCAGGACCAGGATGACGAGGGGTATCAATGAAACGGACAGATGGGGGTAGCGAGTGTGCAGCGTTGAGATTAAGATGTCCAGGTGTATTGACGGCGCGAATGGGTGAGATCGTTTGGTGTACAGGAGTGAGACCGTGGCGGCCAGGGATATCGATCAAATGAACCGGTGAGGATGCCAGGCGTGCAGCAGAGTTACCGAGTTGATGGGATGCATCGTTATAGTGAACAGGTGGGATTATCTGGCGTGCAGTGGAAAGACCGGGGGAGTGATTATTCGTAAATACGGGTGAGGGATGTGACCTCGCAATTAGAGGCTGATTCGTAGTAAAGTCCAAGTTGTGATTGAAGCGTGTCGACGTATTTGCAGTAAAGCCCTGCATGGAGGCGGGATTGATGGATTGTGGAGGTTGGGAGACAAAGCGATCTGAACGAGTGGGAGTCGATACGTTCCCGTACCGTTCAAATTCGGTATTGACAGCAGAGCGCGGGGCTGGACTATTCACGGTTGGCGGTTGTCGTTTGTTGGACTTTGACTTGCCTTTCCCAGACCCCTAAAACCCACTGTCAGCTCCGTAAGATTTTTTAGATGGATGAAACACGTCACCTTCTTTGGTTTTTTGGGGGCCATGGGGTTCGGTTCGGGTTCATCATCTTGAGGATGTTTCCGATCGTTTGGCGGGGGTGAGGAATCAATCGGAGCAAGTCGGTTTGAGCGACGAAGGGCTGAATGAGTCTGCATTACGAGGTATGGAAGGTAGACAAATGAGAGTGGATTCGGCGGTCGGATGCCTTGGAAGTCAGGGGAAACGGTCTAATCGGAGAGGTAGAGAAGTAGAGGTAGAAAAAGAAGAGAAGAAAAGGAAATGCGGAAGAGAGAGGATAGAGAAACAAGATATCGGACCAGTGTATTTAAGTTCTGGGCACAAGGCAAACGGTACATCTCGTAAAACGACAAAATGACAAGGAACATTCACAATGGATCCTGGACGTAAAGATACTGAGGATAAGTACATAAATATGATCTAGAGGAACACGCACCCTCTCGCTTGTCTCATTGTTGACGGCAAAGATTGGACCAGCTGACTCCTGCACATGCTCCGAAGGAGTTGCGGTGGTTTCATCGCGAGTGAATAGCTGGGAAGAAAGGTCAAGTGGCGTTGGCGAATGGTGGACACGGGGTGGGATGGAGACAGGATGAATAGGAATTCCACGCGCCCGGAAACGCGACCTTGCTTCCCCGATAAAGTCTTCAACGGCGCTGGCTGTATTGGCAAGGTGATTCGCTCGAGCTTCGTGTAACTTGAGGCGTTCACGAGCTGCTATTACATCTTGGCGTGATGTTTCGCGTTGGGCTAGAAAAGTATCGCGTGCTGACCGGGCTGACATTAAAAGCGCAAGGCACTCGTTGTCAGAGGTGGTGGGGTTGAAGTTGTTCGCCTGGTCAGGAGTGAGCACGGAATTTGGTGGAGTTCAAATTATACACACCGGGGTAAGGGCTTCCAGGCGCTGATAAAGCTCGACGACGGAGAGGTATGGGTCTGTAGAGGGTGGATCCATGGGTGGAGGCGGTTGTGACATGAGAACCCAGATGAGAACTTTGCGCAAAGTCCAAGACTCAGTGTGACGGACACGTCACGACCTTGCCGCCCACCCACTCCCGACCTCACGCACAAGAAGACTACCCACTAGTACTGCAAACAAGAACAACGAGTGGACCCTGATGGCCCCTGCTAGGAGCGAGGTCCTTTGTCCGAGCTGTGGACATGGGTTTGACAGCGCCGCCTCTGTCGTGAGGCACCTCAACCATATCTACTCCTCCTGTTCCCGTTGGTTCATCTCGAACAAACAAACCCCCCCCGCCGCGCCAGCAATAGACGAAGAGATCGCCATTGACGCCGCTGCCTATATCGACACTAGAGGGATGTCCATCAAGTATCCATTCGCTGGTCATATCTTCAATCAATCGGGCGGTTTTATGGAGAACTTTTACACCGACAAATTTTCCGAGGAGCGGGCAAGCAATCTACATTACCCCTTTGCGTCAAGGGGTGAGTGGCAACTGGGATCATTTCTTTCGAGAGCAGAGCTCTCGTTGAAGTTTATCGATGAGTTTCTCTCCCTTGACCTGGTGCGTGCTCTCCGCCACCCTCGTTTCATCAACCCTTACCTTTTTGCCAGATCAAAGGGCTGGGCCTCTCGTTTTCATCAGCAAGGTCATTGCGCGCACGGGTTGAACTTCTCCCTAGTGGTCCAAGGTGGCTTTCAAGGGAAGTCTCCATTCCCGGCTTTGCGACCAAGGACCCCGTCGTCCTCTATTACCGGGATTCAGTCGGGTGCATGAAGTTCTTGCTTCAAAACCCAATTTTCGCCAATCGCATTCGCTTTTCCCCTGAACGCCAGTACGATATACTGGGAAACCGGACTTACGGTGATTGGGTAACGAGCGATGGTGCCTGGGAAATGCAGGTATGTGGGGTGGCGTTGCCGAGAACGTTGCTGATGAGGATCACCAGGAACAGGTCCCAGTTGGTACAACGGTTCTTGGCACCATTCTTTCGTCGGACAAGACTCTTTTATCCGCGATGAGTGGCGATCGCGTTGCACATCCATTGCTCATTACAGCAGCAAACATCGACTCGGATGTTCGCATGAAAGCTTCCTACAACTCCCTTCTTCTCCTTGCGCTCCTCCCTGTTCCAAAATTCACCGGCGTACCGAAACCCCTCCACGGAATTCTGGAGAATAGAGTCATACACGCTTGCCTCGATCTGATATGCAAACCCCTCAAGGTCGTTGCTCGTCACGGCGACTGGATGTCGGACCACGCCGGAAATGTTCGGTACTGCTATACTCCGATTGTTGGCTACATTGCCGACACGCCCGAAGCGGCTGCCCTTGTCGGCGTTTCTGGGAAGACATCACACCTAACCCTTGCCTTTGGCCCTCACTTCGGGGACGAGTTTCAGCATCCGCCTCGCACAGCATCCGATATCCTGTCACCACTCTCATCCCTCTCATCCTCTATGGATCCATGGAATGTTGCGGCATACACAAAGGAGGCCAAGACCCTCTACCGCCTAAATGGGGTTGACAGGCCATTCTGGCGAGATTGGATATTGACCACTGCCGGAATGCCGCCCAACCCTCATCAAATCTTTCCAATCGAGGTTCTGCACCATTTCCACAAGTGTTTCTGGGACCACGACGTCAAGTGGTGTATCCGGGCAGTAGGGGAGGACGAGATCAACTTTAGGTTTGCGCTTCTCCAGCCGCGTTGCGGGTACCGACGTTTCCCTGCGGGTATCTCAGCGCTGAAGCAGGTCACCGGCCGAGAACACCGAAACATACAACGATACATCCTTGGCATCATTGCCGGAGCCGCCCCCCTCGAATTCATCGTCTGTATTCGGGCGTTGCTCGACATCCGCTATCTTGCACAGATGCGTCGAGTGACGACAGAGGCCCTTCGTGCGATAGGGGACGCACTCCAGACTTTCCACAGGTACAAGGACATCATCATCACCGGCCAATATCGCGTTGGAAAGAAAAACAAACCAATCCTACACTTCGAGATACCAAAACTTGAACTCCTGCAGTCGGTCGTCGCTTGCATCCAGTGGTCTGGGTCTTTACCACAGTGGTCCGCAGATTCAACAGAGCATTCGCACGGAAAGTTCGTCAAGAAACCCAAGTTGAAGACCAACGGAATTGAATACTACTCGCAAATATGCCGGCACCTCGACCGCGACGAGAAGGTGCGAATGTTTGACATAGCAACCTCCACCCACGAATCTGCGTCCGCCGGTTCGCTGGGCAGCAATGTCGCGGATTTTGATGACTTCGCTTTGGACATGGACGAGTGGTCGGCGGGACTTCCAGCGGTTGGGCCCGACCGTGCTGGAAGAAAGATGCCTGACTTCTTTTCGGTCGCCGCACCAATTCTTCCCTCGGATTCTCTCACATCACCAGTCCCCCGCACGTTTTCGACTGCAACAACCGGGTTCCACTTCAACCTCAAACCGAACGTTCCACGGGCTGAGGTCAACGACGTCGCTGAAGATTTCAATATTCCCGGCCTCTATGTTTCGATCCGCGACTTCCTCTCACACTACCTCTACGACCAAGACAACAGGAGAATCTCTGGCAGACAGGGTCCCACACACGGCACAGTGTTACCATTTGACGGGGTCCAAGTATGGCACTCGGTTCAGGTTCAAAACTTCAATTGCGATGGCATGCTCCGTCCCCCGCAGCGATTATTCGCTTCACCGCCCTCCGATGATTGGCCATCGGGTCGGTGCGATACCGTACTATTCCGCGAATCCGTTGATCCCAGGAGTCCACAACGCCCGGGGCTAGGTTTAAGTGGTTCGCACTTCACTTATTGATTTTGAATCTACGCTCACCCATATCTCTGATAGGTTTCTTTGTCGGGCAGATTCGACTGATCTTCCATCCCATATGGACCTTGAAAACCAAGCTCCCATTCTACCTCGCATATGTCCAACGATTCGATATCGTCTCGCAACCGTATATGCCGCGCGGTCAGCAAACTGTTCCCGACCCGATCACTGGCATGTATGTTTTGAGAAGGGCCAGGCGAAGTGACGGCAGTCCGATGGGAGCCATTATACCTTTCTACCATTGCCACATGCCCGTAAATCTCATTCCAAAGTTTGGCGAAAGTGCTGACCCCTACTTGACTGCGGAGACGAGCATGGAGGACACCCGAGAATTTTTTCTCAATCACTACTTTGATGTGGAGGATTTCTTTCATTTGCGCAGTAGCTTGTAACTCTCATAGATTCTAACGAAGCTTTTTGCGTGCTCTGCTCTGAATAACGAGGCGTTGTCTTCAACTTTTGAAAGGATTTCGAGGCGTTGCCTTCAACTCCACGGCACCGGCAAAAACACAGAGAAGCTTGAAGCTTCTACAGCGAAGCCTCTCGCGGTCCCCAAACCGATCGACAAACCCAAGCGATCCAAAACTGAGCATTTCGCTGTCTCGCCACCAAGTAACCGTGACACATGTCAACTTATGTCGCAAGACTGCTTCTTTTGACGATCGATAAAGGATCCAACGGTATCATTCGTCTGAAACGCTCGGCAGATGCTACGCGGGGCCGGATTGTTTACTGATGAAGGAATGAGCCATTTGCGCGAGCCAGGACAACCGTTATCCAATCTGGTCAACTACCCGATCAAATTCGAACGGGTTCGCCCGGGTTCGACCGGTTTCTCGGAGGTGACTGTTCAACGTTGTCAACGTTGTCAGCGTCGATTTACGCCGTAGCTGCAACAGCCACAGGCTGGAACTTCGCGTGATCGTGAAGCGAAATAGACTACAGCGCTAGCATCGGGAACAGTTGTCTCCGCAGCGACGCTAGCGACGCACCGTCGTCGGAAATTTCCGATTGATGTTTTGCACCAGTTCTCCGAACACCCTTTATCAGCCTTTATCCTCTTCGGTTGAAGGGAGACCGTTCATGGGCGTCGCCGCACAACAAAAGAAAGACCTACCCTCCACATTCTGTCCTGCGGATTTGAGTTGACTGTCTATCGCTTTTGCGCAAGCATGGCAGACGGATGATTTCAAGGGAATTCCTGGACAAAAATCTGGAAATTACACAACGGTATTCGCGCAGGGCCATCAGATGCAATCCCGGCTCATTGTCTCTCACGTTTCTAGGGCTATGAATCCCGTCGTCAGGAGTGACACAGTCGTCCCTCACTTCTTGGACTCTGTCGGTGGCCGGGCTACCGATGCAAGGAACGAAGGGACCTTCTCCTTGATTTGTTAGATGTCGACCTCGACTGGCACATGCACAACATTTCCGATGGCGAATGAGTTCAGTTCTGCATGGGTCTTATGGCGCCTTGGGACGTTCTTCTTCTTGACGAAGTCACCGTCGATGAGCTTCTTGAGTTCCTCAAGCGGGACAGCGAAGCAAGGGGTGCTACGATTATCTTCAGCACACTCCCTCACCTACTTCCATTCACCGCTAAATTTTATTTGATGGCTTGAATGATTTCTCACATCGCCCACCTCCGTCTTGGCGCATCTGAGTATCCAACCTCCGACATCTTGGAACGCGGGGGAGGAAGGTCAAGGCCGCCTTTACGATACCGCCTTACAATGGTTAAACGAAGACCGCGCCCATCGTCGTCAACTTGAACTTGACGGTCGGGAGACACGGGGCGCTAGCGAAACATGTGCGTGCGCTGCGCTGCATCTTACATATTTGACAGAAGATGACTGGTTGAACGCTATTAGGTATGATTACTCGCATTGAGTCGCTTCTGACATTGCAGGTCCCTCAAAGATCACAACGCCTGCATCGCCCAAATCATCGCAGTCGCATTCACTTCTCACTTTCTTAAAATTGTCATCTCTCTCTCAATGCTCCCCTCAACCGAAATCACCTCGCGAGCTGTTCGACACGACACGATCAACCGCCCTATTCGCCGCACCCTCTTCCTTCTTGCATTCCCGGATACACATAGATAACACCCTTCGTACACGCTCAACTTCGTGTACCTTTCTCAGCTGCATTCCACCGCACATCGTACAACGCCGTGCCTGTCCCTAAGATAGAAAAGAGGATATGTATATATATCCGCCGCAGAAGGGTCCCGCGAGCCGAGCTTTACGATGGGGACTCTGCATCGGCCCCTCGAAAGTCTAATACATATATCAGTTTCTTCGCGTGTGCGCGCGGTGTGGCCTTGGGGACAGCCGCCCTTTCAACATGCGTTGTTGACCTGTTCGATGTCCACGTACCGCTGAGTATATATTGGCGAGTAACAAACTACTCTAAGAAATGAGGCTCTTATAACCCCATACGCGAAAGAACGAAAAAACCCGTCTCAGCTTGCCTAGGATCACAGCTGCCTTGCGTGCTTCGCCGATGCGAGTTTGCCAGGATTAAACTGGTCATCTTGAAGAAGCGAACTCGAAAAACGTAGAAAAACATATCGACGACAAGAAAATCAACAAATGAAGATATAGAGCCGTTTGTCTTCTCTTTCTGTTTCCTCGCACTTTGTCATGTGGGAGAGGCAACATACGCATAAAGAGTCCCCGTTTTAGACATCCGGGGAAAGGAAAACGAAGGAAAAGTTCAAAATCATTGCATATTTGGTCCGTCATAAGCGGTAAACTGTTCAGGATGTTCGAGGAACTTCATCAATCCCAACTTTTGGATCAGCTCTACCGCCTGTTCGGGCGAAACAGTCGGCATCGTCATCCCGGACGTCGATGACGACGAAGGGTGCATCGTGTTCTGGGGTTGCGATCCGGATCGGTGTTGTTGAGGGAGAGGCGGGGCTGGTGAGATAGGTTGAGATTGAAGATGGGGAGGGGGTTGTGGGATCGGGTGGTGAAGTTCCGAATGCATCGCTGCCGTTTGTGCCGCTTCTGCTGCAGCTTGTGCGGCTTTGTCTGTTTTACCCCGAACAAGGCCAAGCGACATGTCAGCGTCAAGGTGAAACACGAGATTCCACCACATGCAGAAAAACGTACATTGGCTACGGCCCCAGCTTAATCGAATCCTGCTGCCGCCAATGGGGAATCCCTGCATCTTCTCTATCGCCCGCTCGGCGTCCGGCTTGCGGATGAATTGAACAAATCCGCAGTTCTTCCCCGCGGGAACCTTAACCTAATACATGTGCATCAGTACGGGGCCTCGGAACGTAATATCACATGCACACACATAATGGATTTCTCCGAACGGCACGAAGAACGTGCGCAGAGTCTCTTCCGAAATCAGAGGTGACAAACCGCCTACGAATACCGTGGTGTTGTACGGGTCAGATGACGACAGTTGTTCCCCGTTCGGTCCGATGAGATTGGACAGGATAGCTCGGGCCTGTGCGTGGTGTTTCCACGATTCCTCGTTTGGCATATATTGCTGAGCAGCCGCAAGCGACTGGTCTTGGTAACTTGGTACCGGGGCAGATGTAGGGCGGGAGCTACTTTGTCCGGTTCTAGCGTCCTCGTTAAGCGTGGAACTCGAAGATAAGTTTGGAATTGAAGGAGAAGAACTTGAAGCGGCATTCACAGGACCGGATTGACCGGAAGAGTGTTGCCCGTAAACATTGTACGAAGGGGGGGAAGGTTGCCTTTGGTGTTGGCCATCTGTCGGGGTTGACTCTCTTGGCGTCGTCGGTTCCGTAGAGGCCACGGCCTGCATGGGCAACTTGTATTTCGCGGTTGCGGGGGAGATACGCACTGCGCCCACAGTTCATTACAGGAAATTGATGCGCGTGGTGGATCGGGAAATACTTACTTGGTCGAGACAGACAATAGAGTCCATGCATCTCGATTAACGCCCGCTGCTGATCTGCTTCTTCAGTAAACCTGTTTGTGGGCGCACACATTGATTTCAACGAGATAACCTCGCCAAAGATAAATGAATGCACTGACCTCACGAAACCGTATCCTCGCGAGACTCCAGTGACGGGATCCAGCATGATCTTTGCGCTTTTGCAACTTAGGAACGGACGAATGAACCGAGGCTCTCGGTCGTTGCGAAGACCGAGGACCGGATTGCGGAACACTGCAACCAGATCCGAGTTTGAAACTTCGGGTGCGAGATCTCCGACAAAAATACTGTACTCTTTCGTAAATTGATGTGGTTGTTGATTGGGGTAAGGATTCGGCGGAACATAGGCGGGAGCTGGAGCAGGCGCTGGAGGAGTCATGGGGACCGAAGTCGCCCAGGTGAGCGAGAAGGGTTTCGTTGAGTTCGGCATGATTGTTGGGTTGGGGCTGTGAATGAGTTGACTGAGGGCCGCGGCGGCTTTGGCGGAGTTAGAGAATGTGAGGTAGCAGTAACCCTTGTTATTTGCTTGTGGGCCATTGGCAGAATCTGCAGGGGGTTTGGGCACTTTTATGCTGATCGGATCCCAATGCATGATCATGCTGACTTGCTTCGCATACTCTTCGTCCATCCAGGGCTCGAGCTCGCCCCATAACAGGGTTCTGGTCGTGTCAGTAGAAGGCTGGGGAGAGATAATCGATGGGTTGCTTTGAGACGTGTTGCGAGATATGTACGTGTCTGACGGCAAGAAAGATGCTGGGGATGCTTTAGATAGATGAAAAGACGAGGTTGGAGGCAGACGTGAGGTGGGCTGGGTGAAGAACTGGGGAGTAGACTGTTGATTAGGTGAGAATTGGTTGTAGGTGACGGGATTGACGGAGGAGTGCGGCAACACTCTGTGATCCAGCGAGCTGGTTGGGTGGGGACCCATAAAGGTATCTTGTGCATGCCTTGGGAAGGACTCCGTGTGTACGGCAGACCTCGGGACGAAGGGGGAGAAGGATTTTTGGGAAATGGATAATCTGCTGCTTCCGTTGCGATCCTGGTTGGACAATACGGGAATTGAGAAATTGATGGGGGGTCGTTGGTCCCCCTGCAGCAGGTCGTAATCGTGGAACTCAGGGCGCGACATAAGACGAAAGATTAGGCTGGAGAACTCGTGAAACAATTCCTAGGGTAGAGAAAACGAAGAAGGGGGTAGAGATGACGGAGAAGGTGTGAAACGGGCGGGCGGGCTCGATCTCCTAGTTCGCTCGACCGCGGCTTTTCAACCACAACGGGAGCGTCGACTTGCGAGTAGTTGGAGGTGGAAGTGAAAGTTGGGCCCTTCTCTGGCTGAGCACCACCCGTTAAATCCCCGGGACTGGCCAACCATCACGCCTGCGTTGCCCAATTCGGGGGAAACAATGGTGGAGACCTTGCCCCGGTTACGCTCATCTGATGTCCTTCGAGCGGTCGAAAGATTAATATTTTTCGCTTTACCTCCTACACTTTGTGAAGTTTGACTACTACACTTAGACGTACAATAGTACCGTTGACACTGTGCCTGCCTGCCTTTTACGCGCATCGGCTCGAACCCCGTGGATCGCCTCCAACTCCGACGGCCATCTCCTCCGATGCTTAGACGTGCCTCCGCCTCTGGAGGCCATGTCGGAACCACAAGTCCAAATCCCTCAACCACTCGAATACACAGACCCATCGAATCGATTCATAGTTTCCCACCAAACGCGCCGTATAACGCCAACTCGACGCCTCAACAGAAGGTCGTCCACACGCTCGTTAATCGCTTGAAGAACAAGGCAAGAAGCCGAACAGCATTGTCTACCCATTTGTGTTCATCCCTTGTTTCAGCTACCCGTTCATTCTGGCGTCAACATCTGCCAGGTCGAAGCAGACGAGGCTCTACAGCAGGCTATCGAAACTCTCGTTGATCTCTCTCATGATTCCGTGGATATTATTGCTTGGGCGATTACTGAACTGCTCGACAAGTTCGCTAAAGTGCGTAGCTGTCGTATTTACTCCCACTTCTTACGCACGCTGAATTATCGCGATGTTTAAGATGTCAGAAGTGCACGTGCAACGAAATCAGGACCTGCTGCAATCTCAGTTAATGCTCCTGAAGATTCTCTGCGTGGTTCTCGCTGTGCGATGGAAGGACAAGACGAAAGACCCTAACGCCAGCTCAGGTCGCCTCGGCACCATGTCGCACGCCCCCTCCATGGCTTCGTTGCCTGGCTCCCCGATCAACCCTGGAGGAGCTAGGCGGGGACTCCCCAAAGACACCTCAATCCGATCCGCCATTTGGACCGAGCCTTCCCCCTTGGACGATAACTGTGCTAGGTACATCCTTAGCGTGATGATTCTCTACCTGAGGCAGACAGCTCCATCTGAGACGAGCACCGAGCCTTTTGACAACTTCAATTTCACCACGTCGTTTCACGACTTTGAGACCACAGAGTACCCCGGGATGCCCTCTGCAGTTCAATCTGATCCTTCGTTTGGCCTCGGAATAACGACAGAGTCAATCGGTATGCCAAGGTCGAGAGGCAAACGCCCTCCGTCGCCCATTCACAAGGCCAAAGACCCTTCTGCTCCGTTCACTTCTTTGCCTCAACACTTTACGCGTTATGAAAAGACGTCTCAGATGCTATTCAAGTCTACTGTTTCGTTGAGCCTCATGATCGCTAAATACGTCGGTCGAGTGCTATACCACCTGTCTGCGAGTAATTGGCCGATGGTCCTTGAGAAGATCAAGAAACGAATCCACGTTCTGGCCAACGCCCCCGACGATGGACCGGATATGATCGACCTCCAGCTCATAGCGCACAGTTTGTTGGATAGGAATCGGCTGTTCCAAATTCTCATAGGTCGGACCCAATTCATCTCCTCTTTCTAATGTCTCCGCAATGTGGATATTAACTGTAAAAAATCATCCAGAGCTGTCGTCTTTATTGGTGAACATGAAACCCGAAGCCCAGCTCTCTATTGCTATTCCTCTGAGATGTGCGGTCTGGAACTGGGTCGAATACTTCCCCGAAGAATTCCAGGACTCCCCACCAATTCGTGGCAGAGGTGAAAACGCTCCCGAACGGGTGTACGACGTTCTGTTTACCAAGGACGCGGAGAGGAACCACCTTCTGTGGCCGACTTTGACCGCTCTGACGTGTATCAGCAGCATTGATAGGATCTCATCTGAGTATCGGCTGGATGGCGCAATGGGGCCGGCGGGGGGCGTTCGAGGAAAGGTCCGTTGACGCGTATCTCACTCTTGTTTCATGCACTGGAATGATGGCCAAATTAGTCGAGTTTCGCTGGGATGCTGAACAGAGTCGTGGAGGCGAGGTCCAAACATGCGGACACAGCGGTGATCTGTCTTTTGGATTTCGCTCGGGGTGCAATACGAGCCCAAGATCCCAACGGTGAACCACTGATGTATGCAGTTGATATTGCCCACGACCTTAAGGCGAGTTTACTTCTACAGCAATGGTAAAACTCATCGCCTTACCGCATGGCTTATTTTCAGAGGTACCTGGTGACATACCAGAACCAGAAACCGTTCTGGGAGTCGGACGACGACATTGACGTTGGCATCATCTCGGATATCCTCGTGGTTATTTTTAGGTACATCCCAGAGGATGATAGTATTCCTTTACTCCAGATGTGTCTGGAACAAAACCGGTCCTGTGCTGTAAAAATGTGCGCGGTTAGGGCCTTGACCCTACTCTCTATAGAGGTAAAGGGGTGGAAGTTCAGTGCACGTCTGCAAACTCACACTCCCTTTTCAGAGGCACAGAATACCTTGGCAGCGCCCATTAATCAAGGCGCTTGACGCTTTGTCACCTCTTATCCGCTATGCTCATATTGTAAGTCGTGCACACCTTTACAGAGTCGTCTTTTACATGTACGCCAGATGGCTAGCTTAATGCGGAGTGACCACGACGGCCGAGGCACAGCGGGGAAAGCTCGTCGGAGACCTCGGGCTCGAAAAAATACCACGGAAACACACGACGACAGAGAACTCCTCATCTTCTCCATCATGACTCTCTGGCGTTCTGACCTTCCTTGGCATACGTTGGCCACGGATAAACTGGAGCTGTCCGACTGGGTGCCGAATGCGATGGTCATCTGGAATTTCGGGGACCAGAACGTCAACCTGGCTGTGGCAAGGGCGTACAGGTTTGTTCAAGATCGCGTGTTCAATGAGAGCCCTGGGACGCCACATTTTGAATCCGCTGTTATGTGGCTGAAGCTTGTCACTCCTGCGTCCATCATCGTCATCTCAAACAACTTGATCAATTCGAGGTTCGACTATGGGGCACAACAGATGTGGATGGGGATCGCTTACGGTCTGATGGAATCATTCACGAGGATATCGGACGTGCGTAGTCTATTCATGAGGTCCGCTTGTTTCCCATGGGTGTTGATCCTGTTCCCCACTGTTTGGGTGGTTTTAGAAGGAGCACGTCCTGGCTATTCAGCGGTCCCCGGACCGTGTAACCGCATTCATGATCCTCGAGATCGCATGTCTCATTTCATTGACATCTCTCAACATCAACGTTTCTCTAACCGCAGCTCACTGTCTACGTTTCATTGGAGAAGTCGAGCGCTTCCCCGACGCCCCAATCAGCGCAACGGTACCGACGGAGGAGCGAGCAAAGAGATACCCGATCTACGACCAGATTGGTGACCCCAAGATTCCGGTGCTTGGTCGAGTGGCACACCAGAAACGAATACGGAAGCTGGTTCGGTTGATCGCGAGCCCGAATCCGGTGTATATTGCTGTTTGGGAAGAATGCTACACGCGGGCGCGACTCTTGGGGGATACGATCAAGGTCGGGAAAGATGATTCCGCTTCCGATGATGCAGATTTGGGGGTGGTGATGAGTCATGAGGTAGGCGGGTTCGATAAACAGCGCAATTTGCTGCGAAACATTGATTTCCTCCTCCAGGATCGACAAGCTCAATGGCAGAATTTGACGCTGTTCCTCGCGGCCTTCGGAGCTTCATGTGCAAAGCCAGACTTGGACCCACGAGCATTGACCTTTATGGTCCCAGCGGACTACCTTCCGGACTCAATGTGCAATTTGCGGAACCCCGACGAACTTTTTACCGGTTTCTTGAATTTGCTCATCGAGTCACTAGTGTCTGATTCTCTGGTTGTGAGGAACGTATCGAGGGATGCTCTCGGGGGAGAGTTGAGCCCGAAGCTGTATGATCGAGTGTTCAAGTTGCTTTACGAGTGGGTTTATACTCTGTTTCCCCGCATGTGCTTGAAATAACGCTGCTTTCCCTTGACCAAAGGGTAATCCAAGACATCACCTCCCCTGGAGGCTCCACTGGAGGACCACCCGATCTCGACTGGTCGGAGCCCTTTTCAAACTTCCTGGAACAGGTACGACCCACCCTCACTCGCCCATGCATTTAATAATTAGTCTCGTGGCCTAGTTCATCTCCGTCATCAAATCTCTCATCGAACATGTTGATTCTGTCGAGGAGTTCATGTCTGTGGACTTGATGGGTGTCCTTCGAGCGTTCGCTGATTTCCTGACGCGATTCGATGATCCCGCCTGTGCTCCCATCCGTATGAAGTTCTGTGCTCTTTGTGATACCACCTTGGACAGTCTGGCCAAGGTAGGTATTCGCAGGGATGCACATCATCGACAAACAATCCTAGAGATGATTATGGGCTGGCTCCAGGACCCTCCGACTGTAAGTTGTTTGAAATTGTCTTAAAGAGAGTAGAATGATGATTTTTTGCAGGCGACGAACCCACAGCAGCAATTTGACCTCAACGTGACGTCCTTGAAGACTCTTGTCAGGCTTTTTGAGAAGTTGGAACTTAAGCCGCTAGACAGCAGCGGAGATGATCCTTTTGTCTTCGTGATGAGGCTCTTGGGGCGCTACCATGTTGCCTGCTTCAAGCTGCTGGAGTTTACAGGGGTAAGAGTGAAGCATCCTCCGTCGTTTCAGGGACACTCAACCATCGTTTAGTCAATGGAAGATCTGCGGTCGGACTCTCCCTTCAGCAGCTACGTCAGTACGATTTTTATTGGCCCGAAAGCTCAGAAAACTAACATCTGTTCCAGAAAATGCGAATGGTATCGAAGGAGAATGAGATCCGCGAGCTCATCATTGAGAGTATCTCTCGGGCCGTCAACGCCAATACTGAACCTGGGCTGAAACATTGTTTGAATTACGCTTACGATGCGAACTTACGAACGAGAGCGACGTTCGCCAGGATATTCGCGAAGGTACTGCTCGCGGGAACTAGGTTTGACGCGCCGGGGACCTCCTCGACGCCTCCGAAACAGGGTGTCCTGCGTGAGGTGGGTTTATCTCTCCGAAGTAGTTCCCGCCGGTTCTGATGCGTTCGTAGCTAATCAAGGGTCCGGATGTGCGTGGTATTGTTTGAACCATGCCGTTGTTCAGTTGTTGATCTTCCACAGCTGATGCTTGCCGTTGCTATTTGCGAGACATGCCCTGCTGACGAAGCCGACTCGATTGTCCCAATCATGTTGAATCTTTTCGACACGAGAGCTTCACTTCTAGCGCTGCTCAAGCTACTCGTGGATAGGGAGGTGGCCAAGGCTGGTGAGTGAACAGGCTAATGTCGTTCTGAATTCTGTTGTAAAAAATGACCAGATGATTCCCGGTCGCTGTTCCGCGGAAACTCCACGTCCCTCCGACTGCTCGGCTCATTCACGAAGATTCATGGTTACAATTACCTGAGAAGTTTGGTTCAACCCTTGATCCAGGTCATGAAAGACATACCCTCCAGTCACAATTACGACATGGACCCGACTAAAGCTGCTGGTCAAGATATCGATCGAAACAGAAGAAACGTTGAGGTCGCGACCGCCGCGTTTCTCCAGGTCGTTACGGCTTCCATTCACGGTCTGCCTTCGTGAGTCGAGAGGTCTTGTACGCTCCATCACTTGAGTCTCACTAGTATCTAGCATGATTCATGAGCTTTGCTCGCACATCGGAAAGACGGTGTAGGCAATCACACCCTTCCCTCTCCACGGCCGGGGCGCTAACACCTCTGTAGGAATGAATTCTGGCCCGATGCAAAGTTCCCCGCCCTCGGGGCGTTCATGTTCCTCCGGTTTATATCCCCCGCAATCGTTGCCCCAGAGCAGATCAATGTCGAATTGCCAAAGGAAAACGGGCCTACTGTTAAGAAAGGGCTATTAATTATTGCGAAGGTCATCCAGAACCTCGCAAACAACATGTTTTTCGCGAAGCAAGCCCAGATGGCGCCTTTCAACGAGTTCCTCAAAGCTAACATCGTAGTCGTCACCCGCTTTCTAAGTGAACTCAACGTGTGTATCATTTCACAATCCAACTTGATGCCTCCTGACGGCCCGCTAGAAATATGACACGAGAGCAGAACCACCAGACCAGGAGGAGTGGATTGGTCTCCCTTACGATGACACCGATTCGATCGTACTACACAGGTTCTTTGATAAACACGCAGACAAGGTCGGAAAGGAGCTTCTCAGCCTTTCCAGGCCATCAGAAGCCGACGCTTCTGCGGTTAACGGGAAGAAGGCTTGGGATGCCCTCTGTGCTGCGTTGGTTGAGCTCGATAGCGCGGTTCCACCGCCTCGGCCATCACATCTCGATAGTTCCTCGCTTGAGGGATACATAGAATTCATGGACACACACATGGATGCGGACACGAGCTCTGTGGCTCATCTGTTCGTCGACAGCACTCCACCGGAGGTATGGCTTCGGATTTTATCCTTGGCTCATCATGCTCAAACCGCGTTCCTAGAACGAAGGAGCGACTACGTTCATTCTGTTTGCCTCCAAGATCCAGGCAGATACAATCAACATGGAGCTCTTCGTGTACCACGTCTTCAGAGTTTGCCAACTCCTCATACAATGTATTCAGTTGCTGATGAGTTCAACAGACCATGATGGACCCACGTCGAGCAGATCGACAGTACGACTTCATCATTGATTTGACCGGGTTTGCTGCTGGATCCCAGCCACCAGTTCAGTGGCTAAGATTCGTTACGGAGATCACTCCCTCGGATCTTCGAGCAAGAAAGAAGTCGATATACTTCCTCAACATGAACGATCTGGCGCATCGGTTCCTTCGAAAGATCCGGAACCTATCAGCAGGTAAGCAGGGGTTTCCCTTGGCATTTTTCTCGGAAACTCACCTGTACCATCAAGATGGATGGACATCTGATGTGGTGCGCTGTTCGTCCCTCGGAGAGCTTAGGGAGAAGGTTGATCCGGCTGCTCTTGCGCCGCTTACATATGCCTGTAAGATATTCACTTCTTCGTTGATCCCCGGTGTTCTTGATAGTTTGGCAAAGCGCAACTGGAAGCAGAAGAGGGTCAGCAGTTCACCGAGGTCATTATGCGCCGCGAACAACCGGCGAGAACCCACGTCACGCTGGATGTCAGGGCCACTCATATTCGCTTGACATCAGTAATTCGTCACACGGTCACTTACCTCCATTGCCCGCTCACCATCTCCCCAGACTATCCCTCAACCTGCGGCTGTCCACATGCCGTGCAAGCTAACAGAGATCGTATCGTTGGCCGATATCAGCGACGTGTACAATGTATCGACAGGTCAGGACCCACATGAGTTCATTATCAGGAAAATTCGTCATGGTATCACGTTGTATTTCTCATCACCTACGCGAGACGCGATCATAAAGGTATATTATCCGCACGGACATGCATTCCATGTGCTGATGTGTTCCTAATTCAGGCAATTCGTACGGCGAAGGGTTCTATGAAGAACGTCCAGGTAGCCGGTCCAGAACGCTTTTCAAGGCTGACAAATGTTACTGCCACCCTACTCCAGATCGGCATGATTAGTTCCATCTATGAGGAGGATGACCTTAGGGAATCTGGGCTGGAACTTCTTGGGGCCATCTGCAATTACCTTGACTACGATGGACCAGCGATTGTGCCAATGAGAGGTTTGCCTTTGTTCTCTACTTTAGAGATATGCGGCTTACCCGAGTCAGGGGCGTTGATCTCACGTCAAACGAGCTTCCTGGTCATCCAGCTGAGCGAGAGGTTGTCGCAGCACGCACCGCAGCTCACACTAGATTTCCTCATCGAAGTAGCGGTGGGGATGGAAAGGTCGACTGTACAGCAAAAGATCCATTGCCTGCAGTATATGAGTCCCTGGGTCAAGAACCTGGTTCAATTTGCGGATCCCACGACGAGGTTGTTTGACCAGTCTGGAGCGCGTTTAAGGGACTCCATCCGGTACTTGATCAACTTAACCCTTCAGGATGAACAGGTCCGCGACCTCTGCAACTCAGTTGTGGCGCCACTGATGGAAGATCCTCAGGTCTATGCAATGGTTCAGCAGTATATTTGGTCAGAAATCTGCAAGTTAGACTCGCCAGTTGTTAACATCGTCCTTGACGAGTTGATGCGCACCGCTATGGATGGACCGTTTGGTTCCAGAAGGTCCGAGATCATAACGGATACTGTCGGGACCCTGTCCTCAATAAACGTTCGTGGGAGGATCCTTTCGAAGCTACGGAAGGTGCGTCCTCACGTCGGCTACGCACTCTGTCACTAAAGTCGTTCAGGTTATTGGCAAGACAACCCTCAAACCCACCCCAACGCTCGTGGAGAACCAACATTGGAACGAGATAGCCGCTCTGACAAGACTGGCCCTCGTTTCTACAAGTCAATGTAAACAAGCCGTCCAAGTGCAGCTCTTCGTGCCCGAGATCGTCCACCTTGTAACGTTGATTTCGTCGACTGGATCTGTTGGGATCAGGCTCTCCGTCCACGGGATAGTAATGAATATGCTCCAAACCCTGACAATTGGGAGAAGTGGGGACACACCGTCTCCCGAAATCCGGATCCTTTTGGACGAGTGCGCAAGCCCAGAAACCCTTCGGCTGTTTGGTCTTGTACAGTCAACCACAACAGGGGAATACGCCAACTTCGACCCTGCGAACGAGAGGGTGTTCATCACCTACCAGGAGAGTTTAACCCAGCTGTTGGCTCGTATACTTGAAGGCATCGCCGGGTCCAAGGGTGGGTTGCTGTCACCATTATCCTCACCTGATGCTGAACAGAAGAAATATCAGGCTTGCTGAATGTCTGGCGTGCACGCTGGATGAGTCTCGTGTCTTCTACTGCTTTCCAGTACTCTCCTGCCGTCCAAGCCCGGGCTTTCGTTTCCCTTGGGACACTGGCCGTCTCAGACGTCGACGACGACTTGTTCTACCAAATGATCGTCGCGCTCAAGAAGGTGCTATCCGAGACAAAACAATCAGACCCCGACTTGTGCATGATCCTGAGCATGCTGCGATGCTTCGCCAAGCTCGTTCCCAGCCTGGCTGTTGGAAGCCGCTTCTTTTCTCAACTGTTTTGGCTTGGTGTTGCCCTTTTGCAGACCGGTATAATGGGCCTATTCATCGAAGCTGCGGATTTGTTAAGGGTTACGTTGGAGAACATGATGTTGCAAGGGAAGTTCGACAAGCGGGGCGTTTCTTTTACGCTGCTACAGGAGCGTGAGCCTATGGAGGAGGTTTCTGTTCAACTCGATCATATGCTTTCGCTTTCGTTCGACTCCAACTTCTCATTTTCGCTGGCCGCCATCCTGTTCAAGGGCATGCGACACCAAAATTTGAAGGGTGCGGCGGGCGGAGTTCTTCGTTCATTGTTGAGGATCTCGACCCGGTGCAAAGCTGGTGAAGGAGACACGTCGCCCAATGATGCGATCTACCACGATTCCCTGGGCTATTTCCTGGCCTTGATCCCGCTCTCCACCGCACCTCAAACTTTCAAGAAACTCCTCGAGGATGCCAATACGAATCCGGACCCGTCCAGGGAACCAAGGCCTGCTGAGGGGAGGGACCTCCCGCAGATCCCCCTTGCTTTGCTGGGGATTTGCGACTCTACCACTGCCCTCCTTTCGACTGCATTCATCAGTTCCGTTCTCACTACCGCGCAAATTGATGATGTCGAAACGGAGATCTTCTATCGCATCTTGTCGCATATAGGTGACAAATATCCTGAAGTCATCGCGTTGGCGTAAGTGCATTCTATCTCTGGTCAACCTGCAAAGGCTAACCGCGATGCCAACAGTTATGAAAACCTTCACGAGAGGATCAAGTACATCTTCGCGAACTGCACGCATCCTGATATCATGAACTCGGTTTCCAACGTGTTCAAGATCGCGATGCATCAAGAAAGCGCACGAAACATTCACATGCGGGGGTCTTCATCCACGTTAAGCACAGTAGGCGAGGAGGACAGTCATAGGCGGACAATTGGGGAACTGGAAGATATGGGGATGTCCGGGTTGGCGTACACTTTCTCCTTCATCCAGCCATCCGGAGACCGGGGGAACATACTGATGTGGGTGACCCAGCTGGTAGACAAGATGATTGAATGAAGGAGGTGGAAAAGTATCATGAGGAAGAACGTGCTGGGTTACACTAAAACTCTGGAGCGAATGCCGTGGAACGGACTCGCCCGGTCCTACTTATCGTACACTTATTACTTACTACTCTGGGTGTGTTCTTGGGATCATTGGAAGGATGGGTATAAACTAGTAAGGCCCAAGGGCTAAGGCGTTGGACTGGAAAGCCTTGTATATATTGCTTGTTTCCGTCATTGTGATTTGGGATACGTATTTGGCACCGAGTGACTAGCCGCAGGGCCCACACGGTTCAATTGTCTCTAACGCAAGGTATCCCCAAAATTTGTGGAAGGTCGCCGGCTGTGAGTTTCGCGGTGTTCCCGGGCCTACTAGGCTGCCTTCCTCGGATATTCGTTCGTGCCCGTCTGTACATTGTATAGCCTTGTGGGCGGTCACCAACACATCTTCTCACCCCCCCCCCCCGCGCGAAAAATATCGAATCCGGATGTTGACGCGGTCCGATGAATTGACCTACGATCATAGAATCAGCTCTTCTCGCCTCAACCGTTATGGCTGACTGCAAGAAGCGGAACAAGTTGTTAAATTTGGAACAAGCAAAGCGGAACAAACTGCCGCGGCTGCAAGCGTTGAATAACCCGCGCCCAGTGTAAACTACTGGTGGCTCTTAGTAGCTGGACGATCTGCATATCGATTGGGGGAACCGATTGCAATCCCCGGTACGCGAAGTTGGGAGAAACTTTCCTTATAGTCACCTTATGGAATTTCGAAGCCTCAGGTTGTTCTGTTATTCCCACTGGCATACCGACTTGCTTTCCATCACTCTCAACCGTTTGCCATGTCTGCACCAGAGGACCACCGCACAGAATTAACATCTAACCTGGGGGACAAAGCCTCAAACATCACGTCGATTCGACCTACCGTGCCGGATTTTGCTGGGGATAAGGATTCGGAGCCAATAGTTACAAGGAGAGAACTCTGGTCCTACTATTGTGTGTGCCCCCCATGACTACCCTGGTTCATTGAAGGCTTGAGCAATTTTTCAGTGTACTACAGTGGTGACAATGGCGCGGGGCCACAGGTGAGTTGGTCTCTCATGGCTGCGTTTCCTATTGTTGAAAGATTTTTAATAACGCATCTCCTATGCTGACAGGGTTTTTCGTTGACCCTTTTTCAATCTCTGGCCTTTGCCGCTGGGTACGATCCCGTCGCAGGACCAGGATCCTCTTGTTCTGCAGAAAGTTCTTCGGGACAATGCGTGTTACCCTGGGCAGGCGGCACGAAGAGTGTCAGCTCCGTGGTGCTAGTCGCTTCAGGTATTAGCTTTGCGGTATGGTCGTCTACGTACATCGTTTCTCCCATCCTGAAAACTGAGCAACGCCGCTGCAGATCATGACATTGATTTTCACGACAGTCGGTTCCGCTGCCGATTACGGAACCTTTGGTCGGTGGTTGCTTCTAACTTTGACTGTGATTTGCTGGTGTGCACAGTATGCAAGCATCAGCTTGACTGGTGGGTGTTTCTTCTCACTGGTGTCTCTCCGCTCGTTCGAAAAACTCCAAAATTCCGTTAGAACCGTCCCGATGGGGTGCCTCCATGGCACTTTACATGATTAGCTTTATCACCTACGGCGCAACTATTGCGTTCTACATGGCTGTGTTTCCACGATTAGCTCGTAGTACTCCCCACGCCCGCCAAATTCGGGACAGGTACGAGAAGGGGGAGATATCCACCGAGGAGTACGAAGTCGAGGAGAGCCTGGAGAAGAACCGCATCTGTAACACCACCACTGTACGTCACTTGCATGCATGTACTCTGTTCCTCCTCGGTTTATCCTTCTGAAGACCCTCAGCTATATCGGATATACTGTTACGCTCTGCCTGAACTTGACTTTATTGCTGCCCTTGAAAGACAACCCGAGGGTTAACAATTACGTCTTGCTATTGTCAGTCGGGACTCCACACAGGCTTGTTATGTTTGCTTGTTCTGTTTGGTGACCGT
Source organism: Thelephora terrestris (assembly GCA_015956445.1). Lineage (NCBI taxonomy): Eukaryota > Fungi > Basidiomycota > Agaricomycetes > Thelephorales > Thelephoraceae > Thelephora > Thelephora terrestris. Next base: position 867,943 of record WIUZ02000017.1, on the reverse strand, counting down.
GCTTTTACAGAGTCAACTCATACTGGGTCTTCGTCGGCGTATGGTGGTGTAAGCCAATCAAACTTGTAATAGAAGAAGAAACTAATCTATCATTTAGTTATCTTCCAACAGCCACGTCCTGGACCTCCGATCCCACAGGGCTCCTCGTATCTGACTATCGGCTGGAAGCAGGTAGGCCACTAAGCCTGGATGATGCAAAGGGCGCTGATTCAAGCTACCCCTCAGGTCTGGACCGCGACCAAGCAATACAAAAAACTCCCGTACACCTTCATCTACTTGTTGTCTTTCTTTCTTCTTACAAGTGTACGACACAAGCTCAATTCCACCGTTTGCTACGCTGATTCCGAGTTGTTGATAGGGCATCGTTACCACCACGACGTTGGTGACCATCTGCCAAAACGACCAATTTCAATTTTCGTTCCTCCAGATTACCTATCTCGGGCTCGTACAGGGTATCACGTCCGCCGTTGGGTAGCCTTCAAGCTGTGACTTCAATGGCTCCATCGCGTTTACTGACGGGCCAAACAGTACTTTTGGCTTCTTGTACGTCCAACGGCGCTGGAAATTTTCTACGAAGAGAATGGTAGGCCAAGTTTGTGGCAATAACAAATCTTCGTTCACAAGGGTCATTTCAGTTTGCGGTCACCAACGTTTTTACCATCTTGATCCCTTTTTGGGGGATGCTCGGGATATGGACCAACAAGATCGGGTTTCACAACGCTTGGGAGTTCTGGTATGCTGACTGGGTTCGCCTCGACTGAGCGAATTTGCCATCTGATTTTCGTTACCCTCATTAAGGGTATATAACGTTGTGTTTGGGCTTTTCCAAGCACCATACGCTGCCTTTTCCCAGACGATGATGGCAGAGCTATGTCCTCCCGGTTTCTACAACATGGTAAGTGCATGCGGCATCCCGTGGAGTCCCTCAAGATGACCGATACGTGCGTTTCTAGTTCTTCGGCTTGCTCGGCCTTGCGACCACAGCTTCCAACACGCTTGGTCTGAACGTTATCCAGGCCATTATCGAGAAGTCTGGGGATAATTGGGAAGGTTTCCCCTTCCTTTTCGCCATCTCCGCTGCTGCGTGTTTGGTTCTATGGTTCGGCGTGGACGTCACGCAAGGAAGGAAGGATGCCGCCGCATGGGCTGAGGCGCAAAGGGAGAAAGCATTGGAAGGTGATGTCATCGAGAAAGATGTGAAGAGTTGAGCGTCGGGACCCCCCAGCACTCTACAACATATCTATATACAGGAATGGATAAACGAAGTTGGTTCTACGCGAGTCTAGGATATGGGTCAAATCGTATTTGAGGAGCCAGACGCAAGATGCGTCAGCAGGAGCAGCTATCTACGCACTTTTTGCGCGTGCAATTGCGGCGGTTGGAGGTATAGCAACCCAGGATGTGGTTGCCCCATTCGACGGAGTTTGAGCAAGACACTCGGGCCTTTTTCACCGCTCTCTCACACCCCAGTAGAGGTCCCAGGCCATTCAACCGATATTGAGTGCAACAGAGCTTGGTAGACTCTCACAGACGCCCGAGATCTGGCACTGGGCAGGGTTCATACACACTGGTCCAGTTTGGGAACGCTGACCCACTCGAGCCCGAGTGATCGGGACTGATCTTCCGACATTTTGACTTTTGTTCCTCGCCGTCATGAGCACGGGTAGAGGCATCAAACGAAAAAGCGGCCCAGCCAGGCCGCCTCAAGAAAGGGTGGGCATTCCTCTGTAATCCCCTCTTCCTTGGCTTTCACTGAGGACCTCCCTCGATCTCAGGTCCAGCTCACTCCCGAACAAATTCTTCCCGGTAAACTCGTACGCGAACGTTTTCTTAGTTGAGAAGGAAAAGGGAACAAACGTAACCTTACCATGGAAGCATCACAGCCTGCAAGAATTCAAGCGGTTGGCCAAACAGGCCAAGGTGAACGAAACCCAGATCATTGTCAAGAAACTCAAGTCCCTTCGTTCGTCGTCCGATAAACCCGGGGCGGACGCACACAATTCCGCGAACACTTTGCGGGATTTGGAAGCTCAGCTGGCTGCTCTCAAGGTACGTTTTGCTCATTCGGAGAAAAGGCATACTTTTTCACCGCCTGCAGGCTCTGAACCTAGCGCACTTCGCTGCTGCCACCCTCGTTCAGAAACTCAAGCACAATCGCACCCTCTCTACCAACGAGACTGTCCTAGAATTTCTCTCTACAGCCCTCCAGCCCTCCCTTCCCACCACTTATTACACAGTCGAACCTCAGAGCGCCGAGGGGAAAATCAGGAACCGTCTGACGAGTTGCAAGTCCTTTTCCGGCCGTGCATCTGGATTAGTAACAGACCTCCAGGCTATCCTCGACCCTTCGGTTGCCAAGTCTTCTGGTGCCACTCATGCGGCTGTAGTTGACGAGGAAGGAGATTCCGAGGGTCAAGCTGTGGAAGGCACTGGGGAAGACGATTTCTTCACTCAGACCCAATCTTCTGACCATCACGTCGACGATGACGGCTGGGAGTCTGGCTCAGTCCACTCACAAAATGAGAATCCTTCGACCGGACAATCCATGACATCAACCGACTCTGAATCAGAATCGGGCTCAATACTGGATGCGGACCTTCTAGACCGTCCTAATTCGAGGGCAAAATCGAAGGTGAAACTGAAGCCCGAATTTGTCTCCGAGAGCGACGAGGGAGAGCCAACCCCTGATTCTGATTCTGATACTCCCCTTCCCTCGTCGCATGCCCAGAAGAGGGCTTCAAAGCCCTCTGGAAAAGCAGGAACTTCAACATTTCTTCCTTCTCTCTCAGTTGGATACATCCCTGGAACTGGGGACTCAGATCCAGAAGACGAATTAGAAGCTGTGGATGGCAAGGACGGTAGAAAGAACCGCAGAGGCCAACGAGCCCGAAGAGCGTGAGCTGGACTGTTTTTACTTTTTGACAGAATATTCATCATACACTGTTCCAGAATCTGGGAGAAGAAGTACGGAAAGGGTGCGAAACATGTCGTCAAGCAGCGGGAAGAGGATGCAGAAAAGCAGAAGATTAAGGAGGAGAAGCGCCGTCTACGGGAGGCTGCTGCCAAACGTCCTCGCTGGGCTACGAAGAAGGCCTTTGAGCCTCCGAAGCAAAGCGATTCAGGGTATGGAGGTCGAACTCCTGCAAAAGCTGATGGAGGTGGGAGGGGGCACGGGCAACCTCCGTCGAAGAAACCGCGACTAGAGGATAAGCCCCTTCATCCGTCCTGGGAGGCCAAGAAGCAAATGAAAAAGAAAGAGTCCGCCGCGATAGTACCTTCCGCCGGGAAGAAGGTCGTGTTCTAGGCTTATGGCTCTGGATTTTTACGACGCCAAGCTTGGAGGCGATTATGTGTCGACTTCACCGTCGACAACATGGAGGAAGGAGTGGGCAGGAGGGGTTGGGAGTAGCTCGTTGCTCTGGTATTTGATGTTGAAGGCTCGACATGCATAATAAACTGAGTGCCGATCTACGCCCTGGGATTCGCTACCCTCTCGTTTCACCACACAAGGCACGACTTTTGCGACCCTTCTTTTCGCGACTCTATACTCCTGCGATGCCGTGACAAGCTGGTGCATATACTCAACAATGCCTTGAACGCTGTAGTTCACACACACCCCATGCATGTAGACAGGTTTGATAAGGACGCGGGGCTCAAGCGTAACCCCTGTACGTCGATTAGCCTTCTGGAGCGCAATTCTTGGGAGCCTTACGCATCCTTTCGTCTGACTAGGGGGGAAAGTCGAACAGAAGTCTTCTGCAGGATTCTTGAAGGATGGACTGCAAAACGGATGGTTCAAGTTGCAGAGGCGGAGGGTATTGACCCCCAGAAAGAGCGTGATAATCGAGCCTAAGTCTGGTAACCCAGGTACGTGCTGCCTTCCCATCTCCCAATTTCCCTCGGCCGTTGGCTGAAACTTTCATGTTGGTAATGGCCTTTGCGATCAATGTATTTGAGGGTTGGCCGGATGTTTTAACGGCTGCTGAATTCGACAGACATAATGGACGTTGAGTCGGTCACGACAACAATGCCTGAAGAGATTTCTTGGTATATCGCGGCGGTGTCACCTGAAGTTCCCTGGATTCGCTGTCGAACTACGGGGTAAGGAAGCCGTCTTGCGTGCGCTCTGAGCCGAAATCGTGAGGACTCTCGACGGAGCTGTGTGGGGCTCTCCAGGAAGCCGTATAGGTATGCGTCGAACCAGATTTTCGAGCACCACTCGTGGCCGCATTCCTCATCTGCCGTTAAGAGACGTTGCTCAGAGGTTGCTAGATAATTCGATTCCCGATGGGATCATCTTGGGCCGGTATCGAAACGCGCACTTTTGTTGGATATGGCGGTCACGCGCTTTTGTCCCAAGTGTGGGCGAACAACCCTCTGGGGACACGGGTACGCGACCAAACCGGAGATCATCGAGGACATGTCGGTCGCCCGCTAACGCCGTTACCTGGTTCAAGGTAATCCCGTCACGGTGCTGAGGATGGATTTAGCTGTCGTGGATGGGTAATCACCCCCATCCCCCCTTCATCGCTGACAGGGAAACCAAGCCTGTCGATGGCGACGCATACTCAAAACCACTCCCCTCGAAGAAGGCTCCTCCGCCAGTACCTGAGACCGAATCCCGAAGAGGTCCTCGGAGGCCCAATGTCAAAATCACGGCCACTCATTAGTGGCCATCCCGCCTACCGTAGCTCGCGGCAGACAGATTTGCCCATCAACCCACGAGATGCCCACGCTTAGCAACATTTGATCACTCTGGAGTTTCGAGGGTTAGATAATCAAAGTCCGTGCACCGCAGTGGCCGTTGGGATATTGTGTAGCCGCACAGACCAGCTTGTTGACGATGAACCCTCGATTTTTCAGCGTGTTCACTTGCATTTTTGGGTGCTGGCTTACTTGTGACAAAGAAACTCTCCCGGGCCTAGAGAACTTCGCATCCGGGGGAAATTGCTCTCTGTGCGTTATGGGAAAGAAACTGATCCATAAATGATAGGGTGCGAACTTGGGATGTATGGAAACGAATTAAATCAAATAGCATTCATAGACGTAGGCACGTTACTGGACCAATCCTCATGCTACCGTGTGTACTCCCTACTCGCGCCAACAAGCTGACTTTCACCAGAGTCCTTGGGTGACACCCAGAAGACCAGGGAGCACAAGATAAAAATCCTACTCGCGCCAGCAAGCTGACATAGGTCAAGCCTCTTGGGTGTTACCCAAGAAGCCAGGGATGTGTGGAAAAGCAAAAGGATGGGAAGTAAAAGGAGAAAATCGTAAGGGAATCTACTTTTAGAGTAAACAGACGGAAAGGACCGCGGTGAAGTCCAAGCTGATCAAGGCAGACACCACACCGAGAAGTCCGACGCTGCAAGGAGAGTTAGCGAGAGGTGTGGACAAGCGTGAAGTAGGGAACTCACGCAATGGAGAGGAGGGCTGCTAAACCGGCGCACAGTTCGACGACCACAGCCAAGCAAGCGGCGAGGGCGACGTTGACAGAAGCGTAGATATCGATCAAGCCGTCACACCCGATGCACACATCGACATGGGCGGACAGAGCGGCTACAATTTTCTATAACGGCGCGTGAGTGGGAGGAAGCTCCACGAGAAAGAACAGCACCACTTACAACGACGACCTCAACGACGACCTCAACGAGGGCGGCAGAGGGAACCCCGCCGTCACATCCTTTGACAACGGCCGTGCAAGCCTCAATAGCGACGACCAACTCGGCGACAACGGTGGTGGTGCAATCGTTGTCGGAGCAGCTGGTAAACTTGGGAAGGATGGTGTCGCACTTGTTGCTGAGGGTGGTGAAGGCGCTCTGGATGTCGTTGGTGGACCTCTTCGCAACGATCTCGGGGACAGCCCCAGCAATAGCCATAGCACCAGCGGCGAGGACAGTGAAGATGGTGGAGAAACGCATGGCGAAGAGAGGCTGGAGAGAGGCTGGAGAGGCTGGAGAGAGGCTGGAGAAGGTTACTTGGGATGAGGGCGACTGGAAGTGTCGATGAGATTTTTGACCAGAACACCGTGCAGCTTTTATACCCAATCCCGGAACATAGGTCGAGCATCCATTGGCGCTCCCCAAACGAATGGGATACGTCCCCGAAAGTCAAATCCATTCATTAATCTCCTTTTGGTCACAACTGAGCTCTAGCCGGGCCAGTGTCTCAGCATTGGCACGTCGGCCAAGCGGGTCGAAAGTACGACAGTGTTCCGAACGAACTTTCGTGACCGCGGGGGTTGTAGATCAATCACTGGCAGGCTCGCCTGTTCGGTAAGAAGCTCGTCGATCGATGCTTCAACGGGTCTTTCTGGGCGGTGCCGGTGATTGTCGATGACTTCCATTCGACTTCCCCGCTCGAAAATATTAGTCCCGACTCGCTTGCTCGCTAACTCTGCAGCCACATTGCTGACGTTGACTCTTGAACTGGCCCGAGACGGTGTGTCGATTTCCGCTGCCATTCGTTACTGAGAGCGAGGTACTCCCAGCGAATCCCGTAGAGAACCTACCATCGACGGATGCAAACGGTCGTGCGTACTGATTCGAGTAGGTTCCCTGCATGTCACGACACAATGGCAAGCGTTTGAGTGGCACGTAGCTTCCCTCCATTTCACGTCCCAATAGAAGCAACTTCTCCCATCAGAATTACCAAACTTGTCCGCTCGTCGATCTGTTGCCCGTCTCGGCGGAGGGAAGCATGATCGATGCAAAGAGAGTATTGTGACAATTGTCTTTGCGGCTCGGAAGGTGATCCGGCACGTGTCCCACTTCAGAGGACATCTCCTCCGTCTCCGTCTCACCTTCGCTCGTCTCTTTTCCCCACCCTCCACACCCTCTTCGTGAAGACGCTCACTCCAGCAAACGCCTTCACGCTCGCTGGCTCAGCTCATACTTGACCGAAGGATACGGCCGCCGAGCCAGCTTCGTGGACCCTCCCGCCCACACAGCTGGCCTCCAAGGAGTCCAACGCCAGATTCCCTCGGCCTGAAAGCCCTGCGGGCTTTTGCCCAGTGATCTCACTCTCCTTCACCTATGTACCTAACGAATAAAAATTCTCATTTTGATTGCGCACCACTAATCACGAGAGAGACAAGCCAAGAAATGGGTTTTGAGCACCAGCGGTGATTTATGTAAATACAGCTGTTTCCAATGAGTGGTGTGCGGCTGTGGTGGGTGGAAATGCTCCAGATTGAGTTCAGTCCCCTGCATTATCCCCCTGAGCGGGAAAGCCTTGAAGAATGCAGAGGCGTCGATCACAGGATCTGCTTCCGAGTATGGAACCTGCTCGCCACCCACTTTCTTGTAGTTACCCTGCATTTCGATGATGAAAACCAACTGAGAAGGGGAACAACAGCGCCCTCTCCTCGTGAAACGCGGTAACCGATGCTTTAGATCTCGCCACTCGTCTTGTCCGGCGGCCTCGGTTTGGGCATTTTCCAGAGAGTTCGCGACTTGACACCACCCAGAAAGTTTGTATGTCCAGCTCCACTGGAACCGGAACCTCTGGCCCCAGCCCCACCTTCGTTACCGCCGCGGGTCCGCGAGAGGCCGGTACCAGTAACTATAAAAGAGAGCCCGCAGTAGAACGTGCACACCATTGGATAGTGTTGGCACAGGGCGCAAATCGCTCACAAACAATCGCCTCCAGGCTTAGCGCGGCGGTACTATGGAGCGAAAGGCGGCCTCGCTCGTAATTTCGACGGTGTCCGGGAATCACCGACGGCATGATGGTTTTTTTCTTTCGATCTTCAAGTTCCTTCGAGCTGGGTCATTTTTAGGACGTTGCGTTATCTCAACCAACGTCTCTCGTCGATAACTAAGTTTTGGCGTTGTAAGTCGGGGATGCTCCGAAGGATTCCTTCTGGCTGCTAACTCCGTCTTCGCAGGGTCAACTGGTGCTCGGTCTTCGCTGGGGTACGGTGGCGTAATCTTGGGGGAATTTGGGCTCAAGAGAGTTTCTCCGCGATGCTTGAGAATGTTGGTGTGTTTACTGATGCTGCCTGTAAGGAACACATCTTCCGATGTACGCGGTTAAACAGGGAATGTAACGTCAAATTCGGACCGTCGCAAGTCCTTCTCCCAGACGATGAAGCGCTGAGCTCAGTCCTCTTGGCTTCGACCCTGTTCGAACAGCGTTTGTGGCACGATTGGCTTGAGCGTAACCCAGGCCAACATCGACAAGGATCCTCCATCCTCTTCGTTCTTCCTATCGCCGCAAGGCTTATGACTTGGTGTTTGATGCAACGGGAGAGGAGTGGGGGAGCTGAGTGTCGCAATTCACTACCATCCGTGACAGTCCCTATGGCGATTGCGCTTGACCCCCACATCCAGATTACTCAAGACCCGCTCCTGGATCCGAAGACAGAAATCCTATTCACTATTTACACGCTAAATTGTGCAATCAAAAAAGGCATATACATACAGAACACAATGTAAAACTCTAAGTTACAATCTACCAAGAACACTCCGTCCACATCAGAGGCAAGAAAACGAGCGAGGCGGCCCACATCTACCCAAACCACACACACACACTTGGTCAGGGAATCATCGGAGGCGGAGATGGGAGGGTATAACTCACCGTCTGGATACTCATGATAAAGAGCGTTGGGTATTCGTCGATGCCCGGTACGGCGTAAACGGGCTTTCCGTTTGCGTCCGCCCGACCGGGGACTAGCCGCGGGTGGGTAAAAAGGATCCAGATCGAGTAGAAGGCGACGGTGAAGAAATGCCTGAATAGCGTGAAGAAGGATGGCGATACCCTAAAAGTACGGATTAGAAATGGTCAGTCTCGTGAAATGGAAAGCGACTTGCCCGGATAGTAGACCGACGGGTCCAGCGACACAGTCACCACCGCGTTCGAAGTATTTGAAGCAACCGATCTTCAAAGCGTCCAGCGATTCATCTGATGGGAAGACAGGCATCAATGGTGTGACAAGCCCACAGGACACAGACTACCCACTGCTAGCTCCAAAAAGTTCATAGAGAGCAACGCTGAGCACGTTGATCGTGGGCGCAAGACCCTTTCGTTCCCAGAACCACTGGTGCAGCACATCCGATACCGCCTCCCAGTTACTCAGATCGTCCCCCCTGTTAACGACTTCCCCCAGTAACCCAGACAGCACCAGGGCATCGGCAAACGCGACGGTCATGCCACCTCCAGTCAGCGGGTGACGGATGTTCCATGAATCTCCGATCAGGACGACACCTTCCTTGGTGTGTTTTGTACCTTGTTTTACAGGTGGCAGGAACGTGTTGGGCATCCTGCGTATCCTCTGTTTCTCAAGTGCTTGCAGGGCGGGTAGTTGTAGTTGTGAGGGCAATCCGGGGACGACTGCGTGCGTGATGTATTCCTAAAAGACGAATAGTCAGCGAGCCGATGGAGTAAAGAATGAGAAAGGCCGTTCGTACCTTGAGGTCTGGGGGTAGCGGAATCCGTACAGCGACAAGCATCCTCGTCTCTGTTTTCGAGATTCGATAAAGCAAGACGGGACCGTGACCCTTGATGAGAACGACAGTCCCATGTTCGTCGTACGGCAACCTCGCGTTCTCCAAAATCAACCCCACGAAATGACTCGCCAGCTCCGTCTTCGCCGCACCCTCTCCCATGACTTTGGACCTGAAATTAGAGAAACAGCCGTCGGCGACGACGGTCAAATCCCCGTAAAACGCTTCTTCGACTCCTTCCTCCGAGTTGCCACCGGTCTTGTTCACCGCTCGGACGCCGGTGACCTTTCCGGTGTAGGGGCATTCGATCAGTTTCGTGGCCGTTCGTTCGAGGACGTCCACGCCAGGCGCGACCCTGGCCTTTTTCCGTAACGCCATGATGAACTTTCCGTGGTGAAAGGACCGGCCCTGGTACCCCTCGGGATAGGGTATATGCACGTTCCTCCCCTCATTAACGACGCAATACCCATGGGCGGGCACAGCGTCGATCCCCTCCAGACACTCCTCCATCCCCATGCTCTTGAGAGCGTCGACTCCCCGAGGTTGCAGTAGCTCTCCAACGATACGATCCGGTTCGGCGAGAGAACGTTCCAAAAGACATATCTTCAGAGGCTTCTCAGAACGTGTAGCCAGCGCATGAGCGAACGAACAGCCAGCAATGCCAGCACCGACAATGACTACGTCGTAATTGAACGAAGGCGGAGACATGCCAGTGGCACGAGTAGAAAGTAGACGATAAGCCGGTTTTCTGAGATGGTCAAGAACGTGTTGTATGGGTGGAATACTTATAAGAGGCGGGAAGGTGGAATCTGGATCTGCTTAATTTCTCTCCGAAAGTGGTACGATCGCGTTTCACCGGGAGCCTCAACGCGTCCAGGCGTTATCTAGAGGATTTTTGCTGGTGGACAAGACAGACGATTGCAATGACAACGAGTGGGGTATATCACTAAACGTCCGCGACAAACAAAAGAAACATAAAATAATATCCTTGTAATAGCTAATATATGGGTTACACGGAAAAGCCAAGTCCACAACTTAAGGTCTAGTAAAAGCGGTGGAATCGTATCAATAACCGGAGGGCCTCGCGGAGCTCTTGGACGTGTCGTAAGCTCGAATGAGCCTCGCCTGATCTTGTTTGGTCCCGTTTTCGGTTTGACTGAAAGCGAACCCACGATTTCGTCGCATCCTCTGTACAGCACGCACTTTCTTGATAGCCTTTTGGAACCTGCGGGGATGATCACATGAGCGTACGGAATTGATATCGGGTCTCGATGTGCGTACTGTTCCTGCCGCGGCCGGTAATCCGGGATGTTGTACTTTTGAAGTTCCTGAGCGATGTGATATGACGCTGGCATGTATGTTCGACGGTAGCTGGGGACCAGCATGAGGGCGGGAGGTCACGAAACAGAAGTTATGCCACTTACTACTTCCACACGTAGTCACGGGCCAAGCATACGATAGGGACGAGCAGAAGGGAGAAGTAGAAAACCGAGTTTCCCCATAGCCTTGGAACAAGACCACGATACTCCGTCGAGAACCCGATTGCCGGAGCAACCAATGCGTAGATCGGCAGGAACACCATGGCGAATACGAATGATCCAGGGATGGCTGTGAAACACGAATTAAGCTGAGGTGTAGAAAATGGGTCCAAAGATACACACCGGCTACCGTGTACTTCGTCCACAGACTATAGGGTTGTAATTCTCAGAACCGTTCAAGTACCAATGTGAATAAAAACTCACTCTGAAACCAAGGCGGCTTTCCCCAATACCGTGAGCAATACAATAAGGTACAGTGTTGTTCCCCAAAACCAATGGCCAGAATCCAGGCCGTCGGACTGTTTGAGGTCTCCCCAGAACAGGATGACTGAGAACCCGAAAGTGACCTTCAGATAATAACGTGTTAAAGGTGGGGAAATCGTGAGGTCAAGCAGGACGGACCAGACTATGGTACAATGCATTAAATATCCAGAGCCAGAAAGCGGTCTTTGTGAAGAACGCGTTCTCCTGACCCAGGATATAGAGCTGAGGGTACCGATCCAAGATCCGGGCAGAGACGAATTGATCGAAGACACCGATGACGAAAGGAGGGAGGACGGTAAAAACAACGTTGTACAATGACAGCGTCCATGACTCGTAGGCGATCTGTCCAGAAAAGTTGTTGAAGAACGAGTACTGAATCGACTTCTTGTTAATAAGTGTGCTTGCTTATCGCTCAACTAACCACCCACCCAGAACTGTGTCATGTAGAGCACGATATTCTTGTAGAAGGAATCTAAGATGTAGCGATTAGGGGGAATAAATGGCACGTAGGGTAACAGGACACCCACAGAGAATAAGCTTAGAAAGCCGCTGATAACTCCAGGCTCCATGGACGAGGAGGAGCTTCTTCAGGAATCTGAACTGTGAAATAGCAACGTCCGAGGAACGAGCGGCCTGAAGACCTTCGACACCAGAGATTCCGACTCCGACGTGTGCAGCTTGGATCATACTGACATCGTTAGCACCATCCCCGATGGCTAACAAGATCGAGCTTGTGTTCTTTTTGACCAACTTAACGATCAAGGCTTTCTGGAGCGGTGACACGCGACCTAGAGATGACGTTGAACGAGGCTGAAGCCCGGGAGGTTGAACCGGTCACGTACAACAAATGACAGCTCTGCATAACAAAGCCAACTCCAGAAAGATTTTCGATATTTCCTTTTCAAGGGCAAACGTCAGGCTCTTGCCGTCTGAACAAGGTATCAGCATCTACCGAGTACTCCCAGCTCCAAGCAGCTACTGACCGATAACCAGAGCGAGATCCTCCAGCTCTCCGGTATTCCTTTGGTTCTTGATCGCGATCAACCGTCTTTCAAGGAAGTCTTTCGTCCCAAGTGCAGATTGCTCGTTCACGATGACCTGCCAGCGGGATAAATCACGACGCTCAAAGCCAAAATGAGAGTTTCGCACCAAGTTCATAGATTCAGAGATCAATCGACACGACATTCCGATGTTGATGGCGGTTTCTTGCCTGTCGCCCGTCAACACCCATACCTTGATGCCGGCCATTTGTAGGGTATGGATTGCATCGGGAACTCCGTCCTGAAGCTTGTCCTCGATCGCTGTTGCCCCGAGCAAGAACATGTCCTTCTCGATGAGCTCAGCGGCATTGTCCAATGCTTCGCCGCGACCATTTATCGTCTGAGCGGCCTGGTCATAAATTGCGGACCATTGTCGATATTCCGCGTCGGGAACATCACGGCAAGCGACGCATAAGGTTCTCAGTCCCTCAGTTGCATATTCCTGCGAAACACACATGAGAATGTGTAGGGTCCACAATAGCTTCACTTACCTCTAGATGAGCCAACGTTCGATCCGTGTACAATTGATTTGGGCCCAAACGTTCCAATATGACAGTGTCAGCGCCCTTGCAATACAACTTGATCCTTCCATCTGGGGCACGAATCACAGTGGACATCCGTTTCCTTGTGGAGTTGAATTCGCAAACGTTGAGGATCTCAAATTCCTGGGACACCCCCTGAATATTGACAAAGACAGATTTGGGCTTCCGAGTCTGGGTCCGCGAGTCAACACCTGCGGGGTAATATTGCAGTTTTCGATTGACTTACGTGAAATTGAAAACCTAACAGTTCCGCCCCGGCGACCAGCGCAGCCTCGTCCGGACTACTGGCCTGGTACTGAAGCTTTCCGTCCTTCACCTCCGGGATGACCGTATGGCAGACAGCGAGGAGGGTGAGGAACTCGTGGATCACATCCCTTTCCTTATTCCGACCACGTCCAGCTTGGTCCGAGAACGGATTAGCGCCGCCTTCAAGGATGCTGGTCATCTCCTTGAAAGTCTTCCATCCATCCTGTTCACTCCCATTGCTAGACCCGATCAGTTCAGCATCAGCCCGCTTACTTTCGTCCACGGTTTCTGCGTATGCCACACCAGCGATGCTACAGCACTTGAACTCCATCTCGTTACAAGTAAGCGTTCCGGTCTTGTCACTGAAGACGTATTCGATTTGACCCAGTTCCTCGACGAGAGAAGATGTACGACAAAGTGCTGGCGTGTCCGTTTTGGGATAATACATGTCCAAATCCGAGTTGATGAGCTGTGCCTGTTGAAACTTGACGATCTCCATGGTGACAATGAGAGAGATGGGGATCAGGTTATTGTACAGGATAATGAATGTCAGTATATCTGTTCATCCAATGCGTCAGTCAATTCCTAAACAGAAACGGGTGCCATGCGACCTTCAATAAATCCCTTGGCTATGGCAGGTTCAGCGCCTATTCAAGAGCGCTACAAAAACAATGACGCACCCCTGTCACCGATGTTAGCGGTCTCCAGCAAGTACCATTGCTGTGACGAAAAGAACCACGCTCGGATGCTGCTGCCAACAGTAGAACCGATGGATAACGCGAGCAAGAGAATGAACAAGAACACGATCTGAACGTTAACTTGGCGTTCCACAGCGGTTCGCTTGATGGGAGCAGCCCTAAGCAAAGGGTTGAGATAGCGCTGGGGCACAGGGTAAGCCGACGGCTCACGTCGCGTTCCTCATCAGTTTTGTTTCATGCCCGGTGTACACTACCAAGCCGTACAGCCACGGAGTGTTTCGAACTTGCGCACCGCGTAGCAGTACCTGATCGGGTCCCAGAGGTACTTGCTTCGGGAGGCCCGTGCTGGAGGTCAGTTCTAATGTGCCCTCAAAGGTGTACAGTGAGTTGTTGGGGTGTTCGCAGCGCAGAGCGCCGTTAAGTGCGGTAACCAAGTGTGGCGCAGTCATGGGTGAAGTGTGTGGGGAAGCTTGTTTGATCTTCAAGTTGGTTTCTCTGCGTGGGGGTCTCACGTTGAGTCGCAGGAGATACATAGAGCACACGTACCCATCCAAGTTTGAAGTCTCGATATAGCATAAGCCTTCGGGTTCGCTCGAGGCGATTAACACCAAATCCGCCGGGATAGAATCATCACTCTCTAGGCGGATGACATCTCCCACTCTAATATCTTCCCACTTGTTCTCGTCAAACGTGTTTCCAGCATTGAGTACTTTAGCTTTGCGCGAGTTAAGCTCGGCGTCAGATTGGTGTCGTTTCTGAGATCAAAAGATTGAGATTTGCGCAGCAACCAAGCACGGGCGTGCTCACCAAATCCTCTTGAACCTCCTTAAATGCAGATGCGAATAGTACAACAAAAAGTGGTGCAATTGTAGTGTATTTGTTTGTGGGTGAGACTCCAGGGATTTGTTGGATGCAAGCAGTAAACAGGAAGAACAAATTCGCATATTTCGAGAATTGTTCTGGAGGTAAGCAGACGTTAGAAACCAGACCGGTGCAGTGCTAGCAAGAACACGCGCCTAGCAAGAACTTTGGCAGAAATGTAGCCGTGTTGTATTTGCTGGTGGTGATGTAGTTGGAACAGAACTCGTCGTTGGGAGACGGGTTGTTGAGGGATATTGTCCTTTCCCCAGTCAGCACTTCTTCTTTCTTCTTCCAAGGCCACTCCCACTTGATCTGTGGTATTCGCCGTTTCTTCTTCTTCTCCTGTAGCATCGAGCTAGAGGACGAAGGCAATGTCGATCCGGGGTAAGACTGTTGTAGGTCTTCATCATCGAACGACCAAGGTTGAGGAGCACCAGCGGGGGGAGCCGCGTTTTTAGTCAAGTGAATCCCTGAGGACTGTGATTGCATTGGCATGGGAGGCGGTCGACCGAAAGCGTTGTCAGGACCATCGTCATCTTCATCGTCGAAGAACGGATCGAGCTGCTGCTCGCCGCGAGAGGACATTGGCGGATATTCATTGCTGGTCTGTTGGTACTGGTTATTTGCAGGGTTCGCCTGAGTTACGAGGCGGACGAAGTCATCGCTCATCGTTAGGGCGACGGCTTCGGACGGGGTGGTAACGGAATCTAAGGCTGGTTCGGAGGAGGTTGCGATTGTGAGAACTTTTTGCTGGATGCGGACTAACTATAGCGGCTGTTTCCCCGATCAGAGTTGGCGCCGATTCTCGCAACGACAAATAAAACTGGTGCATATCAAGGCTCAAAATGTCGGGCAGCAGAGGGTGCGTACACACATCGTTATCGGTAACGGGGATAAAATTCTGCAGTAATCTTACAAGGTACCCACTCGGCTTACAATTTTTACCCATCTCTGGCACCGCACCTTTCATGGCCATTGCTAGGAACTACGACTAGCCATCGTTTCCAGTGAAACATGGGAGTGGATCGCCTTTGAGTCAATCGAACCCCGATATCCAACAGTTCTAGAAGGCCGGCGCCGGAGAACCTTCAGTCATCAGCGTGATAAAAAGTTGCGATTCATCGCACCGGATATCGTCAGAAACGAGAACGTAGCCACAGTACTATGTAGGCCACAAGTCCCCACTCCACAGTACGTGACCATTGACTTCCTCTAGGGTCTCGCAAGCTCGACTACTAAGACGCAAATCATTGAGGCAGAGGGTATGTACTATGTAGAATTCTACCGTCATGTGAACAGAACATACGCAAATTTACAATATACTCTAGATTAATCACACCGTCGTCCCACCCACACTGTCATATCTTCAATCCTTGCTAGCAATATCCTGCAAACACACGAAGATGGTCACAACCATGGCCACATCAACTGATGGCGCATTAACAAAGCGGATAGCGGAATGCATTGGCAAGGGAAACATACCCAAAGGCGCGACAGTCATCCTGCTGAGGGTCTCCAGTTTCTTTGGTTGGTCGGCTATTGGCTCCAGGATTCCACCCTCGAACTTCGCAACAGGTTGACCGTGCAGCGTGATCTTCCCGCTGCTGTTCAGCAACTTTCCCCGGACTTGGAGTTCGACCGACTCATCGTCGAAGTTTGTCAGGTTTGCAACCATTCTAGGGCCACCCAGAGACCATTTGTTCCTGACGGTGAATAATGACAACGTGTCGCCGTCGCCTTCGAATACCTGTGCTCGATTGGTCAGAAAGGGGTGAGCGATAGAGCATATAGCTTCATTGGCTGACCTGGTACTCCCCACCGAAGTTCAGAGCCTTGTTGCGGACGTTGAGGACCGCTACGCCTTGATTATCAAACAGGATTTTACTGTCCCGTCGTCCAACGACGGTCAAGTACAGCCGTTCATCAGAGGTGAAAATCTCCAGCCTATTCTGCTCCCCCTCCCGAATCTTGATTGAGATCTCTGCCCCGTGGCTGGAATAGTCGGAAAAGACACCAAGTGGAGAACCTGGACTACGGAAAGGGTCAGTCAACTCGCACATTTGTGGATAAGAGGGACGCGTACCCATCCATGATTTTCTTGGTCGCGCCAACGGGAGATGGAAGGTTGAGAACGTAAACCGGGG
This sequence comes from Thelephora terrestris, assembly GCA_015956445.1. Taxonomy (NCBI): domain Eukaryota; kingdom Fungi; phylum Basidiomycota; class Agaricomycetes; order Thelephorales; family Thelephoraceae; genus Thelephora; species Thelephora terrestris. Next base: position 851,164 of record WIUZ02000017.1, on the reverse strand, counting down.
GCATTCTCGCTGGCTCTCTCGCCCTTTAAAGGGAGCGGCACAACTGGCTCGCGCAGATGCTGTCAGTGGCTGTCAAACGCCAACGAGAAGCCGATCGGCTTCCTGCATGTTGACGTTGAGCCTTCGGTTAGCGAATTGCAGACTTGACCTCCGCCTCCCAACCCCGAGAGTTCCACTGAAAGTATCCGTTCACAATTCCCTAATTTGATGCAAGCCGGAACAGTGAGTTACCTTCTAAGCAGGGCAGTGGTCACTCAAAGCCCGGGTATCCTTTTACGAGCCTCGAGGGGTATCGCGACCCCCAGGGCGTGGTAAGTGAGAAATTGCAAGCCCAAGCCTAGGGACGGCAAACTTTCTCACGCCAGTCGAGGCATCGGCATCCCATAAGCGCTTGTGCTCGGAGACTTCCAACTTCCCGGGGCAGGAACCGTAGGCAGGAAGTGTACCTTGCGAGTAAGTACTTGACGGGAGCTTGAACAGACTAGAAGGGGGTGAACACTTCCGAGTCACCCCATGTAAAGAACACTTTTAAAGTAGTATATATCGCAAGGTCGCCGGGGGGAACAGGTAAATTTTAAATTCCCACCTTGTGAGCTCAACACGAAGTCAACCGACCAGTCTGTAAGTAACGAAATAGAGTGGACGCCTCGTCCAAAATTATGGCACACTTTCAGAAGAGCTATGCGTCATCTGACTAGAAGGGTCGTTGACAACCACTCTGACATAAGGTCACGTCAACAAAAAGTATGACAGTATCCCAATGGAGGAACGCATACCTTTGTGAATCCGTGAGGAACCTATACAACGCTTGATCTTCGGGGTCCAGGGATGAATACTGATATTCATCACCCGATTGAGATGATCATGATCTCCGTCCGTCGTGACCAAGAGTCCCCACATCCGGGAGAGCGTGTTAACGATTGGTCGTGTTGCGTCTGCGTAGACAACGCAGTCTACAGTGAATATAGGAAGGGTAGACGACACTCGTGGTTCGCAAGGGCAAGTTGGAATATGTTCGGATCCAGAGGGTCCCAGTCCCAGTATCTGGTCACGCTCCACCAAGGAGCCGAATGAAGATGGACAATCCGCCCGCATCTCCACACCACTGCTGAATGACCTAGTAAAAGATCGATTGAGTCAACGGGAAGCAATCCCTGTGAACCATGACCGCGGGCCCGTAAGCAATTGCGTCGAACTTGTGCGCCAACCGCACCAGCGTGCCTTCCGTGATGGGAACCAACCGCAACTGCATGTCTATAGATTCCGGCAATGCGTCGGCAACCGAGGGATCGATGTTCAAGGAACCAGGAGCAACCCTCCACCCAATGATTTTGAACGAACAAAGGGCGTTCAATGAGACTAGGGATAGATCCTCGTTTTCGTCCAAAAGTCTGGGGGATTCTATTATCAGAGATGGTAGGGGCGCAGTCTTTTTAGGAGACCCGAACGAGCGCAAAGCGCACCGAAATGGTCTCGAAAATAGGCCAAAATTTCGCCGTCTGGGTCGTTCGATGCGGTAATGCGGTCCGAGGACAGGATAGCTTGAATGGGGAGGGTTATGATGGGCCTTTGCGACCTGAACCAGTCGAGCATTTCCGCGTGAAGACCGCGCACCGTCGATATCAGAAGGTCTTCACTGATACCATAGACCCTCTGTCCACCCTCCCGACAACCATCTCGATCCTTGCCCGTGCCGGGCAGAACCAAAACATGTGTCTTTCTTGAGGATGATGAGCTCCCTGCTCTCAGAGACGAAAAATGCACAATCCAAGGTCCTCGCTAAAACCCGCGGGCGGTAGATGGTTACATGCCGCTCGTGGAGCTAATGTAACCGTCCGACAAGACACAGCATATACAGAGCACGAGAAGTTAGACGAACCGAGGCTCAAGAATATGTCTGTCGCTGCCGCTCATGATTTTATCGAGTTCTTGGACGACCTCCCCGACTTATCGCTGGTTTGAGGAGATTTGCAGAAGCCAATATAGAACCCTCGCGCACCACTCCAGGTTTTGTTCCGGATGATCAATGTTAAGCTCTTTCAATGGACCAACTCCCTCATACTCGCAGAAGCAGGAACGCGTGATACCCGCGCCAAAGGGGGAGAATCTGGGGAGCAGTGTGCTTGTGAATGCGTGTTCCTGTAGATGCGTGTTAACGCTGAGATGTATGGAGAAGGTCAGGCGCCTGAATGCCCGTCTTGCGTTACGATACGTTGCCCGAGGAAAGGTAGAGATTTGCGAGACGATCGAGTCGGTGCTAGGCTGACCTTGATAGGGGAATACCGAGCTATATGCGTCCGCGAGCAAGGTAAAACCAGGAGGGGATGCTTCAAGTGCTCGAGCACTGATTCGATCAACCCTGAGGCAGAGGGGCGTTCGTGAACACGGGAAGCGCCGTGGATACGATGTATGTTACGACGATGATCGTGGCGGGAACGCCGACAGCGAGTCCCAAGGCTCGATTCTTGCTGGCCAATCGTAGACACATAAACCGGCCAAGAAGAGGAATACAGAGATGAAGGAAGATAGAGATGGGAACTACAACCGTCTTCATCTTCCACGCCTTTATCGCTTAGAGGGTGCGCTGCCGTTTTGTTTCCATCCGCTTAGTCCTCAGGTTTTCTCCCTCGCAGATGAAGTGCACGCCACTCTTGACAAAGGATGGCCAGGTGCTTGCTCCCAAGTTGAGGAACCACAGGCATTGACGTAAACGATTGAGGGTGGTGAGTCTGGGGACGGTAGATCCCGTGTTATTAGTGAGCAATGATGGAACGCAGGATTTGGGTATTCGGGTCTTCTTCGAAGTCAGACATGGAATCGAGGGCGAATGCTGTAACAACTGCCGTAAGAAAGGCTGCCTGTATGTCGGGGCTTATGAGTAGCCGGACAATGGATTTCTCAACGACGAAACGCACGAAAACGAGCAGAGTTCTCATGCTGGAGTTCCAACGTCTGAACATGTTGCTTTCGTGTTCATCTGCAAGCCGAACACAGGTTGACCATATCGACGGTCATTGACCTGCGATGACCTCATTCTGGCTGAGTCCACTAAAGTGCCCTGATGGACAAGGAGGATTCACGATGAAGGGTTTGGAGGGGGGCTCACGAGGGCCTCATGGACCTTGGTTTGCCTGTAAATGGGCGAGGGCGTGGGCGGTGAGGAAGCAACACTCATGGTGGATCGCTGCTGGGAGGTTAGTTTTTCGCATATCGTGGCTTAGATGATTGCCGCTCAAGGAGGCTATTGGTCGTTATCATCATAGCTTATATTGAATGCTCCCAAGGTTTGGTCCGGGGTTGCCACCCTTGGCCGGTGGCAGTCGGTCGTTTCTAAATAAAGCCGAGCTGCGAGCGTATATGCCGTAGGGGTAAGCGTAGCAAGGTGCCAGGGACTGCAGTCTGTCAATTGGAAGCCCAAGGTGCACTCCCGTGTCAAGGGGAGATACGGCCGGACTGGTGCTAGATAAGTCGTTGTGAAGGTGAGGAGAGGTTGGTGACGAGGTTGAGATGACATGGCATCAGGTTGCTTAACCGACCAAGCCCTTTCCGTTATCATCACGCCTACGCCGACGCTTGCCAGCAGTTGTGCTCGCTGTGCGCACCACACGTACGAGAGGGCAGCACCGCGGCGACAAGTCCTCACAGTTTGACTAATATACACCGTACGACAGCGTTCAAAAGCCACCGTCTTTCATATATCCTCGCTTCTCCTTCTACTTCCTCCGTCTTGCCACCCGCAAATTATGTCTGTCCTTTCTGAACGTCCTACCATCCCAGCAGACACCCCACAGCCCACCCTCACACCCACCACTGACTCGCCGATCGCAATACCTGACGTCGTAGTCAACGGAAAGAAACAAACTGCTTCCGCTAGTCTCCCTCACCGACGCCCTAAATCATCCTCCAGCAACCGCAGCGCAGGCGCAAACGACGAGTGGGGGTCTAACTTCTGGGTAACTCTCGTTGATCCGCAGGTTAGTAGTTCTCTATGGCCTACGTTCAATGTAAATCCTCAATCAGATCAAACATCACCTGCCTAGACCAACACTCAATTCTACGCGTGTCCTGCGACTGGCGAGGTCAGTTGGGATCCCCCCGTTGGGAGCTTCCTGTGAGTTTCCCTGAGTTAAGTTAAGTTGGAACACGCTCACATTTCGCGCTGTAGTCTACCGCCAAGCGAGGAAGGTGAATGGTGGGAATTGACAGATGACTCTCGCGGGGGGATTCCCTACTATTATCAAACCAAGACAGGAGAAACAGTTTGGGAACGTCCAGATGCCTTTGTAATCCCCCTTGGGATCTTACAGGCAAGGAAATTTCTGCATTGACGTCAATCCCAACTCTAACGCGTATCACCCTCAGAACACATCGCTTGCTCGTCGGCTCTCTGCGCGGTACAACACAAGCGCTCAAAAAGATGGCAGCCTTCCTCCCCCACAAAAACGAGAAGACCGCAAATATAATCGATTGTCGGCCTCGAGCGAACGGCCTACAACCAGAAAAACGCGTTCCCCGCGTCTTCCAGTAGGCGATGGTTCGCCCGAGCCACGCGACCAGAAAAGGCGCTCGCAATCGTCCACGCAGAGCTCGGGGGGCAGGATAACCCCTTCGAACGGTTCCCCTGTTCCAAAGAAGTCTAGGCACGTAGTTCGTCGGTCATTCTCTAGCGACCAGTATGGGGGTTTCAGCCAGCATGTGAACCACCTACCTACGATACCCGCTTCGGACGCGTCATCCGTTCTATCCGCAGCAGCCTCGGCGCGAAGGAAATCTACATCGACTCTCAGGAGTGCGTCGTACGACAAGGAAGGCCCGCCCAAGAACGCAACAGGCGGCGCCAAATCCAAACACAAGGCATACTCTACTTACCGCTCACCACAACCTCAGAGCCTAAACGCTGCCGTGGAGCTCCTCTCTTCACCGCCGAGGGCGACAGCCTCAACATCGAGGCGAGACAACGTCGATATTAAACTAGACTCCCCCGGTACGTTGCTTGGTGGTCCTTGAGGTCCAACCTTCCTACTAAGCCTACGCAGAAAAAAAACAACTCCCTGCTCATCTAGCTATCCCGCCGAAACCTGCCCACCTTCGACCGTCACATTCAGTCCCTACCACTCCTACTCAGCCAGTTCGGAGTATGTCGACGCCGGTCATCCTTCACGGTAGGGAAATTAGTGCGCCAGTACTTAACCAAGGTAAGCAGTGAATTCTTCCGACGAAGTTCTTCTACTGACCCGTTTTCAGACGCTACGATGAATATGGGACCCGGAAAGGAACGTCTGAATGCACAGCCCATCCTGGTCGAGCGAGAAGCAAAGCCTAAGATTCCTACAGAACGTACCAATGGGTAAGTTGTCTCCACAAATCTTGACTCGATGCTAATCCACGAGAAGCACTGGAGTTCCAATCCTCCCCCAAGACCTCCAATCAGATATCCAGCAATTTGTCGAGTCTGATTTTGCAAAGCAATATTTCTCAACTCATCGCACCGGTTTCATCTTCCGGCGTACCGTGCCCGTTGCCGAGATGATGTCCTGGCAAAAGGTGCTCACGTACCAAAATCTTTGCCTCTCCTTTCTAACCTTGTGGCTATAGTCACATTTGAGTTCTCCCTTGCTTTCTCTCAACAAGGACCTTCACAAGAACGCGGTCCGGTCGTTCAAAGTCATCCAACGGATTATGGGTGACCGGGAACGCGAACGGGCAGCGACTAGGGCCGACTCACTCGGATCAGGCAACGTAAACCTGAATGGGTCGACGTCGTCGTTGGTTAGCTCTCTGGGCGTCTTGGAGGAGGAACGTTGGCTGCTGGGTGAAGCCCTAACCCACGGTGAACTCAGGGATGAGGTCTATTGTCAAGTGGTGAAACAACTTATAGGGAACCCGAGCACGTGAGTAACCTTCGGCGGTACATTCCCTAGCTCGTCTGAACATTAGGCTCCGTCGAATATGCAGCGAGAGTGTATTCAAGGGATGGCAGCTCCTATGCGTTTTCCTCGTCACCTTCCCGCCATCCAAAAACTTCGAAACCTATTTGCGATCCTTTATATCTCAGCGGACGACCCATTCCGAGGGACGTGTGGACGTCATGGCCAAGTATTGTTTAAGAAGGCTGGCGTTCATCTCGAAGAAAGGACCAAGGGGGAAGGCCCCCACAACTGCGGAGATCGAAACTGCATCGGTAAGGCCTCGCAGCCCTGCTCCTGGTCCGATTTAATATCCTTGCTCATAGGACGCTGCTTTCAACCCGTCTATATTCGGGGAGACTCTGGATATCATCTATCGACTGCAACAACGATCATACCCCCAGAAGATTCCCATAATCCTGCCCTTCCTCGCTGATGGTATCCTCGCTCTCGGTGGGACCAAATCCGAAGGCATCTTCCGCGTCCCTGGAGATGGGGACGGGGTTTCCGAACTGAAGCTTCGAATTGACAAAGGTTATTACACCCTTGAGGGCGTCGATGATCCGAACGTCCTTGCATCTTTGATGAAGCTTTGGCTTCGAGAACTCTGCGATCCGTTGGTTCCTGAGGAGATGTACAATGTGTGTGTGTCGAGCTCGAGGCTCCCCGAAGCCTGCGTTGAGCTAGTGAAGCGGCTGCCGACGATCAATAGGAGAGTCGTGCTGTTCGTGATCAGCTTCTTACAGCTGTTCTTGGATGATAAGATACAGGCTATTACTAAAATGACTCCGGTCAATTTGGCGTTGGTAATGGCCCCGAACCTGCTGAGATGCAACTCAGACTCGATGGCTGTTGTTTTTAATAATGCACAGTAAGCGATACTGAGCAGATGACGTCTCCAACTACTCACCCTCTCTCGCTATAGATATGAGCAAGAGTTTGTCTATCACCTACTTCTTCACCTCAGGTGCAACGAAGTAGACCCCGACTACGTGCCGGTTCACGGGCACGGTGCTATCGCCACCTTAAATCAAGCGCAACCCAGGGCCTCGGGGTCCCGTGGCCGCCGTTAATCTAATACCCATCACCCTCGTTCCCAATTCTCGTCTTCTACCATCGCGTCATCCCCCCCCCCCCCCCCCCCCCCCCCCCCACTCCCTCCCTGTTCAAGCGGATTCTAACTTGGTTCAAATATCCCTGTTACCCCAAATCATAATCCATTCCTTGTTCATCTTCTTGTAATGCGTGTCTAGCTCAAGTGTAGGTGTAAAATATTCCTCAGCGCTCTTTCAATCTTTCGAGCTCATCTGTCTTAACTCTTTCCTTAAAACCCTTCAGTCTTCTATCTTTTGAACTAATGGTATTCCTCCGTCACGCATAATGCTCCGCTTCTTGTAGTATGGGGTAGAATTATGTGGCGAGTTACAATAGTGCAGGTATCTAGCGACACATTAAAGCCATGGTGACTTTTTTTTTGCTAACGAATGTCGTTCCTCCTACGACACGGACAACCTACTCGGAGCTTAAGTGCCGAGGATGGATTGGTGATCCCCATCTGCCCCACGACCAGTCCTCGTCATCTTTGGTCTTTCTGAACTTCTCGTCCACGCCATATTTCCAACTCTCTGACCACGACTTCTCAGATGGCGTCTTCCTCTCAACAGCCGTCGAACGAATTGGAGAGGAAGCCCCCCTGACCAGGAGTTCGATCTGGGTCAAGATGTGCATCACACGATCTTGACCGTTCCCGAAGTAATCCTCTTCCTCCAGTAGCCCCATCGTCGGCGCATTCCTGCGAATAGTTTCGACTATCCTCCTCGTCCGGTTGTCGGCCTCAATTCCGTTCACTTTCATCTCTTCCAACGTGTCTAGGGTTCCTTTGAGGTCGCGGAAACAGAACCACTGTGTTTCGATAAGTTCGTTATAGGCTGGGGCCGTGCAACCAAATACGTAGGAATAGATGGATAGGTTCTTGGCGTGATCGAAGATGGCAAGCGCGAGGTGGGGATCGCGGAACTTGTCTCGGAAAGCCCTCATAAGCGCAGCGATGAGATGTGGGTAGAGTTGGTTACTGTGCAGGGTGGCGACCTGTGCTTGAGAAGAGGTATCCGAGGGTTGTTGGGATTTGAACACTTCGCTAGTAGCCCAATCTAACAGTTGTACATCCGTGTCGCACAACTCGATCTCCTCCTTCTTCCTGTCCAGCTCCTCGTCGATTTCAGACGTCCAACGCATCCTCTTGACGTTCTTTTGAAGACGACTGAAGAGGTCTGCCAGCTCTCTGGACTGTGGAGTGGTCCCGACGCCATCTGCAGGGGTAAACATCTGGACATTGGACTGGGAGTCGGTACCCTTGACCACCCCAGCAGCGTTGAAGACGATGTCGAACATCTCCTGGAAAACGTTCTTCTCTCGCGCTGTCATGGAGTGACTTCGCGGTTTTGATTGTTGCCCGGTCGGAGTGGAGTGCGACGAGGGTCCACCCCTCGGTTTGCCGGTGTAAAGCGGTTTGGATTTGTCAATGTCTTCGAAGATCTTATCCCACGGTGAGTTGTGTTGTGAGAAAAGTGAATCTGGGGGAATAGACCTTTCGAAGGCATAAGCCTGAGAGCTAGAAGGAGGGTTTGGTTGCTCACGGGGAACCAGCTTCACGCTGTGTGGATGTAGAGTACGCGGCAGTCTGTTGTTGACGAGATAACGACCTGAGAACCGCACAGAGACATAGCGGTTTTCCCCGCAGAAGTGGTCGAGCAAAAGCAGACGCTTGGTGAAGACGTTGTCGTGATAGCATGGCGGCGGGTGAGAAGGCGGAAGTGATGTGATCGGCACCAATCAAGTCAGAAATGCGGGATCCGGGGGAGTACACAATGCATACATGCAAGTAGTTACACGAGAACTCAACAAACTTGTAAACGAGACACGTAATCATAATCTGTACCACCCTTCAAGTGGATTTGACCGCCTCTGGCAGCGCCAGCTAAAAGTGAAGATGATTGGCATCAAGGTGTGCCAGGCCGAGGAGAGATCAGGAACATACCTCGGCCATTTCGACTGGGGGCTCGTCAATGAAATCTGGCGCCTTGTTGAGATCTGCCAGATAAGAAGGTCCCTCCTCCTCCTCTTCGAGGGCAAGGGCATCGAGCTCTGAAGCGAATTAATGGGCGAGGCGATTGTGTCTGCTGTTTTGAACCTACCTGCCTCAAGATCTGCTTCATCCAACTCGTCGGGAACAGCATACGATTGGCCGAGAGACTCTTGAATCTCATTTGCCTGCTCTAGGAGATCCTCCATCTCAAAGTGCATGTTCTACAGAAATATTAACTTGTGAGGCGAGCTAATTTTGACGATGTCGAACCTACGGACCTCGATCTTGTCGATGTTAATCTTGCCGTACTGTTTCTTGAGTTCCTTGTTGGCTTGTTGCATAGCATCTACCGTAGCCATCGTGTTACGGAGGTTCTCGGTCGCAAGGGCGGCAGACTCCATGTTGAACGTTTGTTGAACCAGCTGCCCAAGCTGGGATTCGTACATGCGTTTCTGCTTTAACGTCCTCAGCGCTCGCTGCTGCACGGCGTTCTGTACAATCCAACATGTGAGCCAGGTCATACAGCGGTCAGAATTGAGGGACTACCTTTCCAGGGCCATTCCGAAGTTTAGACATCTGTTCCTTGTAGCGGGCGAGCTCGCCATCGAGTTTCTTAATCTTGACTTCGATAGTACCGATCCTCGTGTCTGTCTAAGCATCTTGATCAACTTTGAATCGTGCGCAGATATTCCGCGTCTCACTTACGGATGATATAGCATCCTGGAGGGTCGGTCTGGGTTTCCGACTTGAAGATGAGCCGAAGATACGATCCATGGCGGTGGGAGAACAGAATTGAGGCCATCAACCCGGCCGCTGCGGATGATCGACCCCAATCCACTCGGCGAGTCAAACCGGTAAGGCAAGGCGGTCCTGGTCGACGCTTACGAATGGGATGAATTTGTGAAACCCCTTCGTGGTATCGGAGGAACACCCTCGTCTTCGCGTGAAGTCGAGATCACAGATTCGGACATCAGGCACGTTCAGGATGGATGTGATATGTTTGGCGTATCTTTGCCTCGAGCCATCATCTACGCGGCCCTCGTTCTCCCCCCAACCCTCGTAATCTCTGGTCGTTACCCCTCTAGTGCAAGATACCAACAGCTTCTAGCAGAGACGATGGCAACTTCTATGAAACTTTTGGTTGTCCCCCCCAAGGGGAATCATACCGCGACTGTGATATTCATGCATGTTCGTCGCCGGTCTCCTTCATCCCCTTCGAATACTAAACTTCACACAGGGACTTGGTGATTCTGGCTACGGCTGGAAGCCAGTTGCGGATCAACTCTCGCGCGACTCGAGCTTCCAGCACATTAAATGGGTTCTCCCTCATGCGTAATTGACCAATCTCCATGAAGCCATCCAAGCCTTCACTAAGAACTGAACTCTAATAGACCTACTGTGCGCTGTACGGCAAACGGTGGAATGCCCATGCCAGGATGGTTTGTTGCTTCGGCCTGAGTCACTTACACTCCTGAAGCTCAACTCGCGTTGTCAGGTTTGATATTCTCAGTTTTGACTTTAAAGGCCCAGAGGATGAAACCGGAATTCTCTATTCCAGAGATGCGTTCAATAACCTCATTGAGCAAGAGATCAAGGAGGGCATCCCAGCGGACAGGATTGTCATCGGCGGTTTTAGTCAAGGGGCAGCCATGACTCTAGTTACCGGTCTCACAACCCCACACAAGCTCGCTGGCCTCACCATTCTGAGCGGCTGGTTCGCCATCAGGGGAAAGGTCAAAGAGGTATGTGGGAATAATCTCGTTCTGGTGACAAACAGGTTTGATATACCCTCTGTAGCTTCTTGGGCAACATGCAACCACTGTACCCATCTTCTGGGGACACGGCGCGGATGATCCGTTAATCCCGCTGGAAATGGGAAAGTTCTCGAAGGCAGAGCTGGAGAAGATCGGAGGGAAGGAGGCTAAGGAGCCTGGCGAGCCCGGAATCTTCTTCAAAGAATACCCTGGTTTGGCTCATTCGGCAGACACGCAGGAGATAGATGATTGGGCCAGTTGGTTGAAGAAAGTCATCCCTTCGTCGTCGTAGTACGCGTTCAGGGACTGAGAGAATACACGTTCGGATTATCGTGGCCTTTGATAACCACCACGGTACCTCGATCCTCTATCACGACCCCCGTCTCGATATCTGTCTTCACCTCTACTTTTATCTCTGTCTCTGTCTCTGTCTCTGCCCCTACCTCCATCCCTGTCCCGACCCTCATTCCTTCCCCTATCCCTATCTCTATATCTGCCGTCGTCTTTCGGCCTGTCGCCTCCACCGCGAGGGAAATCGACATAACGTCGATCTTGGGGGGGACCCAACCGCTCCTGCAAGGAAGGAGGTTTGTATCCCGGAGGATCTCGAGAGAACCTTTCAGCAGCGCCCTTGATCACAATCCCTGCATTTTTGACTTTGTGATCGCCCCGTTCTTTCTTCGTTGTTGCCCTGTCCTTTACATTCCTTGAGAAGAAGTTGTCGCCTTCATCTTCCCTCGTCTTTGCATCCAGGATCTCCATCCTTTGTCGTTCCTTTTTTCTCCCTTGTTTCCCGACATTGACGGGAATTACAGTCCCATGTCCGTCTCCCCAGTGGTCCTCGTCGTGCAAGTCACGTTGGCGTTTCTTCCCTGACTTCTTCGAGGGTGAAACGCGCAGTTCAAAGAAGGGACCAGAGCGGGTGTTGTACTCGCTGAATGCCGATGGCTCTCTTGGAATGTCATGCTGGTGGGGAGTCTCGATGCAGTCCTAGGGATCCCAGTGTCAGTGTTGGTTCGACCAAATCAACGGCGGTTGGTTTACATCTCCCAAATGTCCCGCGTCCCCACAATTGAAACACCAATCCTCCGAACCGATATAACCTTCCCCTCCCAAACCTGAGGCGAGGTCCCTCTTCATCTCTCTGTCTTTGAGTGTCATGTCCCTCTCCTTATCGGACAAGTAGTCATATATCCGCCAAAGGGTCGGACACTCCTGCAGAGGTGGTTAGGGTGCTCTCCGATAGAAGCTGCCGTGTCCAAACCTTCGAATAATGTGACCGTGAACCACAACGATCGCAGTCGTCAAGGGCACGCGAAGGGTCATCGCGGGAAGCGTATCGGTTTGGGCAAGTTTTGTTGATGTGTCCTTTCATGCCACAAGTGAAGCAGGTTTTGCTGATCGGACAACTACGAGTCGAGTGCTCGTTTCTTGCACCACAAGTCAGGCACTGCGATTTGTGAGGTGGGATCCTACGGAGAAAGACAGAGGAACGAACGATTTGGTGAGGACAGTCCTTGGCTTTATGATTGCTTTCCTCGCCACAGTTTCTGCAGACAAACCGGGTCTTGGCATCAATTTCGCGGGTATCGTGGAAATAACGAGTGACACCGATCTTTCAAAATTTCATTCCCTGGATCAGTGTACATAGTGGGAGTGGCTCGGTGGATGGTATACACACACTACGATCTCCATCAACGTCTAGATAATCAATGAAGTCTTCCTCGCCTTCCTCTGCGTCCGAGAAGGAAGTAAGAGGGGGTTCATGGGTTTCAGAGGATCCACCAGCAAGATTGACGTGGGGAGGGAGCACAAGCCCATCGTTTCTTTGAGTTGTGGACGGCCCAGCCAGTGTGGCGGAGGCGTAAGAATCCCTGATACCCGCAGGCTGGTCGTCCACGAAAAACAGAGATTCCGGAGGCATTTCGCGTAGAGTGTGTCCTTGTGTAGCTCGATCCGGAGAACGAGAACTACCTCGAGGCGGTTCATCTCGTTCAGCCCCTCGCCTTCGCCGTTTGTCGCCGGTCTCCACGTTCTCCTCTTTTGTTGCCGCAGGGTCCGGCTGAGATTTCTTACGTTTCCGTTGTTTTTGCGGGGTGGCAGTCGGTTTCACGACCCGTGGAAGTTCTCCTTCCTCGACGGGGGCAGCTGTATCCTTGACAATCGCTGGATCTTTTGGTTGTCCTATCGGATGTTCTGAGTCATGCGTTCGGTCGCTGCTGTGGAGGCGAACAGGAGATGAGGAGGGGAGACCTGTGAGGTCGATAACCTCAGCCGCGGCCATGGGTGCTGAACGTTGAAGTTAAGTCGAGACATGTGACCGGGCACAACGCAGAAGCGGTTTCAGGTTTAACGGCTTGACTACCATTCACCCCCACACAACTCCCCTCTTACATTGCCCCTCCATACACGTTAGGAACGATGGACAGCGATGTCGCTCAGCTCGTGGAAATGGTCCGTTCACTTGGATCGCGACCAAAAAAATACTGGGTATACAAATTGACGGAGCTAATATAATGTATTAGGGTGCTACGGTGGCCCAAGCCCGAGCGGCGTTGAAGAGGTATCCAGATGTGATGGAGGCTGCTTCTCAAATATTCGAGGGCAAGTTCGCCCATATCGTCGACGAAGACGAAGACGCCAGTATGGACGATGCCACGGCTGATACTAGTGGCTCGAAGAGGAAGGCAACCAACATTGTGAGTCCAGGCATTCATTTCCGCGTTATTTACTTTTCTCATGGGTAGATTCAAATGAAGACCCCTGATGATAGCGATGACGACGTCGCAGAGGGCGACGGCGATGATGGTGACTTCGATGGTGTGTCCTGTCAGAGTCTGGCTGTAGCTCTGCGGTTGTATCAATGTGACTACGTGCAGATTACGACTACGATTCCGGTCCAGAGATGGATATTCATGCGGATGGACATGCTGGTGCCGCGGATCCTTACGCTGGTACTCCTCCCTGTCTCACCCACAAGACCTAGCTCGAAGGGATGCTCACTCATCATCGGTCCAGGTATATTCTTCTCAAAGGACAGACGCGAGGAAGTCATCGAAGTCGAGGAAGACCCCGAGGTCATCGTCATCCCCGGTCAAGACGGACCTGTGAAATTAATGACTCAATCACAATGGATGAAGGGGTGCCCCGAAGGCGGCGAACAGGGTTTCCTCTTTTCGCTGTATAATGAACTCTCCCATGATCCTTGCCAATGTCCCAGCAAGTGCGGTTACTCTGTGGCTCGAACCAAGGGCGACTTCTTCCCGGTCCTCGTAAGCCAACCCCTAAGCTCACGATTCCGTCTCTCAACCTCTATCCCAGGGCGATTTCTTTGCCTACGTGCGACGGTTGAAGGGTTTAGTCCGTAAGTTGTGTCCAAGGTGCAACAAACAGTTCTGCCTTGCTTGTGGTGAAACTATTGCCGAGGGTCAATCGAAGGACGAAGACATTCTGTTCCATTGTCCCAACCTTCAAGGGGTTCTCCTTGGCGTTGGACTTTTTATGCTTGAAAACAAGTACACCGAACAGTTTTCACCAGCAGTGCTCGATGATATCTCGCAATCTAAGAGTCGAAATATCAAGCGACGGAAGACGGGAACAGGAAATTCTTCCCCCGCTTCGGAAGTTGACGAATATGACTACGGAATTTCTGGTCCTGCTGGGAAAAAGGCGAAAGGTGGAACCGGTTATGCAGGTTCACAGAAAGAAGACGTATGGTCCCACTCGACTATCTGTTAATCCTCATTAAACTGGCCCGCAGACGACAGGGCAGGAGCAGGCCGCTAAAGCTCAGAAGGTAGCAGATGAGCGGATCGCAAAGTTGATGAAGGCTATCAGAGATTATCTTCCATCAATCAGCCGTGGTCGGACCTCAGACTATCTCGTGCACCCAACGACGCTCGCACATCTTCGCCGGCGGTTCAATTACACCTGCAGCTCCCTCCTCCGGAATGACTCGCTCGCGGATATGTCTGATCGGTCGGTGTTGTACTTCGAGCTCTTCGAGTGGCTCCAAGTGAGGCAGCGTTGGTGTTAGTACTCACTTGACTAGGAGCTCACATCCTTGCAGACAATATCGCGCCACGAAGCTCTTGCCAGCATGATGGGCATGCCAATCATGGTGCTAGTATCATCTAAACCAGTTGCGAAGAAACCCGCAGGGTTCAAGGGGGCCTCGAAGACCAGGGAGCGAACTTTGACCTATGAGGGTAGCTCTGGACCCAGAGAACTCCTCGAGTCAATCTTTATACAGGCGCAAGCGGCACTGAAGGGCTTGGAAGCGAGTATCACACCTGAGACTGCAGTTGTGGAAGCGACGGAGGAGGAGAAGCGGATGACGAGCGAGGACAAAGGAAAGGCTAAGGCAGCCGACCCCGCTGCCATGTCGCCTGAGAACGCCCAGCTTTTATCCTTCTGTAGGAGCATTCAGGGAACTGTCCAAGCGATCGACCGGGCGCTTGAAGAAGCGAAGGGCAAGCCGTTCATGGGCCGGCTCCGCGCTTCACTCCCCAGTATCCCCAACTCCTCCACCGGTCATGAGTACGTCGCCACGCCAGAAACCGAAGCCGAGACACAAAAGGCATACGTTGATTGGGCAACAAAAGTCCGGTTCGAGTACTGTGACTTAAGCATCCCTCCATCGGACCAAGAAGGGAAGGATGCACAAGTTCATTATAAGTTTCATTACGATGCGGAAGCTAGGATTATGGCAAACCAAGACATTCCGAAGAGGTCGTTGGCGATTGCGAAGGAGCTGGCTGTTTTGACAACGAACTTACCCATTGCCTGGAACTCATCGATTTTCCTAAGGGTTGATGAGACCAGGGTCGACGTTATCAAGGCGCTGATTATAGGTCCAGAGGGGACGCCCTATGAGAATGGATGGTAAGTTGATCCTTGTGGGTGGGAATTGATCGGCTCAAGACATCAGTTTCTTATTTGACATTTTCTTGCCCGCTGGATACAACCACTCCCCTCCGCATGTCAAATACATGACGGTAGGTTTCCCCCCGCTAACTCCACGAAGCACAACTTGACCACTGCCCGTGTAGACACATGGAGGGAAGTATCGATTCAACCCCAACCTCTACGCTGTAAGTTTCTTTATGTAGGGTGTGAACACTCACTGAGTCTATCTCGTAGGAGGGAAAGGTTTGCCTGTCTCTACTCGGCACATGGTCCGGCCCTGGTTCGTCCTGTTCCTGCCACTCCACAGCCAGTATCAAACGATCAATCACCCAATTTCCCCAGGTTGGGTTTCGGGCAAATCGACACTGCTTCAAGTGAGAATTAAACGTCATCTGAGCTTAAAACACGTAACAACCCTTTCGATTGTTCCAGGTGTTGATCTCCATTCAGTCGATGATTCTTTGTGAAGAACCTTACCTCAATGAACCAGCCTGGGCCCAAAGTGGTGGCACACCGCCTTCGAAAGCATGTAAGGCTTAAACGTTCGACACCGATTCATTCCTCACTCCGGGTAGATTCTGCCAACGTCCGGCGAATGGTTATCAGAACAGCCGTAAGTCCATTTTGAAGATGGTCTGCTGTCATGTGGCTGAAGTTGTGATAGATGCTGGGGAACCTACGAAATCCGCCAGAACCTTGGGAGAACGTGATTCGTACTCACTTCCGGCTCAAAGCTCGTTCAATTGCTAAACAGCTGAACCATTGGTTACAACTTGATGACGGACGCCAAATCTCTGAAGATGGAGCTAACATTGAGAATCGGTCTCCCGCTGCAGGTGGTGGAGGAAGTTCTAACGGGATGAAGAAAGACGTGGACGCTTTGGTAGAGCTCATGAATAGCTTGTAAATAGCTTAAATGCGTGAATATCCATCGACATCCACTATCATCATCGCGTATTTAAGCTCAACGTGCGCGGGATGTGAAAGCACAGTCATGGGTGATGACTGATATTTGTGACTATTTGGTGTTGCCCTTATTAGGCTACCGCGGGCGGGCGCACCGGCATCGTGAGGCATTTCGATCATCCGCCCCATCTCCCACCACTACCCTCGCTCTCTGGAGGACCGGAATGGCTACATCCGCCATGAAAATCCAGCCTGGGACGCTGTCCCTGCACACTTACAACACTTATCGCGACATGATGACCATCCAGGCTCCCAGTAAGAAGCCCATTTGTCAAAGGTATCAGAGAGGCGAGTGCAGTGGTAAGTGTCCGTACTTCCACCCTGCAAGTTTGGTAAGTCACTTTTTGAGTTTCTGCGTGGTGCCCGTTAACATTTCTTGCACGTTCTTGATAAGCCGCCTCAATCCGCTCCTCTCAAAACAACACCCACGACCTCCAAACAACCGAAGTCCACCCCGAACCCCACGAAACTCCCAACACAACCGACCCCCAGCACCTCTACCCCAACATCTCCACAGCCACCAAAGAAAGAGGAGAAATCTGTGGGTTCCTTCGAACATACACTCTCCTCACGTTGCTCACTCTATCGTCCACTTTGCTCCTTAAGGTTTCCATCCCCGTTGTCCCAGGGCGGCAGGGACAGAAAGTTTCTTCCACATCATCCCGCCCTGCAAAACCGCAAACGTCGCAGGTCCCGGTGCCTCCAACCCACCCTTCCCGGCAATCAAGGTCGTCTACGCTTGTTTCTGGGTCTCAAACGGAGGCCCAGATGTTCAACTCCGATGACTCTCGTGTGAAGGGCTCGAAGGGCACCCCCAGTTCTGTTTCGCCCCGCCCGCAAAACGTAGTATCATCCTCTGTGGCGATTAGCGCCGTCACCCCGCGCAGTGTAGAGCCAACACCCATGCAAGAAACACCTTCGAGTCCTTCCACGTCTGGAACGTCCCCCTCTCGCAAGAATGGGGGCCGTGGAAAGAAAAAGGTATGATACATACACCTTCGTACAGCGATCCCTTTGACGAGGTATCATATCAACAGCCGGAGAAGTCGGAGAATTCAACAACTGAAGTACATCTTTCACGGGAAAGTGTGCCGCCAGAGCAGCTCTCTATTCCCGAATCGTCCCTTGCGCAGCGTGACCAGGTAAATTCAAAGAGTGAGGCATATTCCCGTGTCATTTACAGTGCTTTCAGAAAGACACAGTCCCACCAAGATGGGAAATCTGTCGGAAATATTTGCATAAACTACCCTGTTCGCAGAATCCGTGTCCATACTATCACGATCCCGAACTGGTAAGACGTCCTGCTTCCGGTACTATCCATTGCGTTGATTTGCGTAGGCCGGTTTTCCACCCTTGTGCGCGAAGTTGTATGATGGACCTTGCAACAGGAGATTCTGCGAAAATTACCACCCGCAGGTAAGGTATCTCATCCCGTAAAACTGCCAACCTCTCATTGTTGACACAGAATAACCGCTACCGAAGGGTTTGCTCGTTAGCCCTCAACTCTCGATGCGAACGTCGACCCTGCGCCGGTTTTCACTTCAGGCTCCCTACTGTTCGTCCTCATCTCCTTTTTTTATGTCAACTCCTCACAACGATTCCTATAGAGACAGGAAGTGGACCCTGTCAAGCGGTCTGTTTCGCCCCGCCCGCAAAACGTAGTATCATGCTCTGTGGCGATTAGCGCCGTCACCCCACCGAGCGGGGGGCTAGCACCTAAGCAGGAGTCCCCTTCGAGTCCTTCTTCGTCCGGAACCTCTTCCCCTCGCAGGAATGGGGGTTATGGAAAGAAAAAGGTATTTTGCGCGCACCTTGGTTACAGCGATTGCCTGACAAGGCCTCGTATTATCAGTTCGAGAACTCCGATAATCCGAGAACCGGAGCACCTCCTTCACCGCAGAGTGTGTCGCCGGAGCAGGTCTCCATCCAGGAATTGTCCCATGTGCAGTGTGACCAGGTAAATTCAATGACCGAGATAGATTTCATGTTTCGTTCAACATGCTTTCAGAAAGCCATCATCCCAATGAGACAGGGAATCTGTCGGAATTACTTGCATAAACGCTGTTCACAGAACCCGTGTCTATACTACCACGATCCCAGTTTGGTAAGTCCTCTCGGTACCTGCACGATGCGTTACACTGAGTTGCGCAGGCCGATTGTCCACCCTTATGCGATAGGCTAGTATACGAGGGGCGTTGCACCAAGGGAGTCTGCGAATATTATCACCCAGAGGTAATGCATCTCGTCCCGGTAGACACCTAGTTCCTCATCCTCGAAACAGAATAACCGCAACCGAACGGTTTGCAGAAACGGCCTCGCATCCCAATGCGAGCGTCAAGACTGCCATTATTTCCATTTCAGGCTCCCTGTCCGTGCTTCTCTCCCTTTTTCTCTGCAAACTTCTCAAGAATCCCCACAGAGAGAGGAAGCCAACAAATCCCTACCTTCCACATCGCCCGCGCAGGTGTCGGACGTCGGCCCTAGCCAATCCCAGTGCCCCGCATGGAATGATGGATACTGTCCCGAACGCACCCAGTGTAAAATGCTTCATCTTTCTCGGGTAAATCCATTGTATCGTCATGCGTCCCTGCAATCCGCTAACACCACAAAAAATAGGTCACAAGGTGGAAAATGGAAGCAGAGCAAGCAGCAGCCAAGACAATGGATCGAATGATCTTCGACAATACCAAGGTTGTCTTTGGTGCGGGGTGTGAGATCAAGGAAGTCACCACGGCTCTCGAGTCTTGCCGGGTTCTCATCTCGAACTTGCCCGCGAGAACCACGAAAGGAGAGTTGGAAGCCTTCCTTACCTCCGCTGGCTTCAATCGCGATGCCTTTCACATACTGATCTTACGCAAGAGCATGGATCGGGAGACTCAAGAGGCCAGCGTCATATTCAACGATGCTCGGCATGCGGAGACCGTAGTTGAGGTCCTCGACAAGCAAAAATACTTTGACGAGGTTCTCAAATTCGAGCTCGCTCCCATAGTGACACATAACCAGATGGACGACTGGACATACAACCGATCTTCCTACCTCGAGGTCTTCTTCCTCGCCCCCTCGATGCGCGTGCAAGCCATTTATCCCTCCGTCGAGGTTGCCATCGAGAAAGCCAAAGCTCTGAACGGTGCCTACTGCGGGGGGCGGATCGCTCATGTCACCTTAGCGCGTAGACCGGAGGGGAATGAGTCGTGGACCTTCATCAAGAACTCCATCATCATCTCAAACATCGCTACTACCACTTCCGATCCTGAAATTCTGCGCTTTGCAAACCCGTTCTCCATCAGAACGTTTGCCCATAGGAGATACTATGTCCCCGCGGTCCTGCAGGGACTCAAGGAGCATATGCAAACCATTGGCGATCTGAAGCCTGATGACTTCGATGTTATCAAAAACTACCAAAAGGGAACCATTCTCGTCCGGGCCCGGTTCGACGCCTGGGAAAAGGCGGACAAGGTGTATCAGTGGTTGCAAGACACTGAGCTAGATTTCCTAGCCCCCACGCACGCACGATTCTTCCTCGCGTTTCCCCACCAATATACACTCCACATTCCCCCCGAACATTACGACGCTCAGAAGGAGATTTACGATGGACTGGAAAGTCAATACGGTCGCGAGCGAACTGCTCATATCGTGGCAACGAGGTACATGTACCCACCGGTCTGTCTCATTCAGGTGGTCGGGATTGACAAGAAAGCGGTTGGGGCGCTGAAGCTGAAGGTTGAGAAGATCGCTCGAGGGGAAGTTGTAGAAGTCTGGGACAGGTTTTTCGTCAACTGGCAGGGTGTTGCGTTTTTCGGCCGCCTACTACGACAATTCGGGGCATACGTTCGCCCCGACAGGACGAGGCAGGTTCTGCGGGTCTATGGTTCCGAGGCAGCCGTAAATCGCGCCCGGCGCGAGATCAAGGAGCAGATGAAAACGCTCGCTGCGCTCGACTTCCAGGTGAACATTGAGGATCACCTTGTTGGGTTCTTCATCCACAGAGGCATGAAGATTCTCGGCGATACGTTGGGAGAAGACAACGTCTGGTTACACACCACGTCCAAACCGTACTTTGTCTCCGTTCGAGGGGGTCACGATGCGGAGCACGCGTTGCGAAATCTCCTGGGAGAAGCGAGAAAGAGACCCCTCCGCCCTCCTATGCTTAACCGGTCGCAGAGTTGTCCACTGTGCTTCGAGGAACCGGCTGAATCATTCCCCCTTGTGTGCCAACACGTATACTGCACCGGGTGCTTAAAGCACACGCTGAATTCCGCGATCGATGGCAGAAGTATCCCTATCCGTTGTATCGGCGACGGAGGCCGGTGCCAAACCCCGATTCCGCTCCCTGTCATCGAGAGGTTCATCTCCCCTGCCCTTCTTACGCAAACGTTCGAAAACTCGTTCAGGGTCTACCTCGAACAGCGCCCTAACGAATTCAGGTTCTGCTCGACACCGGACTGCACACAAATATACCGCGTATCGAAGGAGGATTCGGTGGTCATCCAGTGTCCTGCTTGTTTGGTCGAGACTTGTTCACACTGTCACAGGTCGCCCCACCGTGGGTTGACTTGTGAGGAGAACGCGTTGGTAGGATCGAAGAGTGGTCAGGAGCTGCTGTTGGAGAGGTGGGCGAAGGGCAACTCGAACGTCAAGAGGTGTCCCGATTGCGGTGTCCTCATAGAGAAGGTTGATGGATGTAACCATATTCATTGCCGTTGCGGAGGACATGTCTGTTGGATCTGCGTTAAAACGTTCAACGACGGCATCTACGACCATCTTAACGCTGTTCACGGGGGTGCTTACGATGCTGACCATTGAGTTTACAGTTTATCATGTATTTGCTTATGCTGCTTCTTTTGTATTTTTGACCGCGTTGTAATCTTGTTCTTGTACACTGTAGCCCGATGATAGAAACGGTCCTTGTTTCATCGGATGCAATAGCATGTGAGACTGGCGTGCGATCACGTTGACGCCGGAGAAATATAAGAGCAGGATCAACACCAGGTTAACTCCGTCAGAGGTTCTCGTCTTTCCCTCGTTACCAGCCCTCTCGTGCCACTTACCAGCTTTTCGCTCACTCCTTTCATTCCCTATCCCAAACAAAATGCGCGCCGCCTTTGCTGCTCTTGCCACCCTTCCCGCCCTCGCTCTCGGTATGTAAATCATTCGAAGAATTCTAGAGCAGACCGCTGAACCGTGCATACCTCGTATCTCACAGCGACAATCCAGATTACTAGCCCCAACACTAACGACTACTGGTGAGAGCCAGTCCTTCCGTGGGCCTCACTCCAGGGCCTGAATATGGTTTATTTGAACAGGGTTCAGAACACCAGCAAGTCCATCACCTGGACCTACGCTAAAGGCGATCCTACTCCAATTTCAATCTTCATTGTGAACAGCGATGTGAATGTCCTCAACGGGGCTTTTTCCGTTGACGAATACGTCGATGTCTCCACGCAGGTATTTACACGCGAGCACCTCGAAGTTTTTTCAAGGTCTGACCCAAGGTTTCACGTTCAAACAGAGTTATACCATCACCAACGTGACCTTGAACAGCGGAACCGGTTACGCCGTCGAGTTCGTTAACCCATCCAACTACAGCGACGTTTACGCCATCTCTCCTCGCTTCGAAGTCAAGGTTGCTGGAAGTAAGTTTTTCCGTGGTTCGTTTTCATGGTTTACGTAATTAATATTTCTTTTCCTACTTCTCTAGCTCCCCCTTCTAGCTCTACTCCCGCCGGAAGTTCGAGCAGCTCCGGTCCTGGGTCCTCCAGCAGTACCAGCAGCAGCTCGAAGCCCTCTGGAACCACGACCACTGGCACAAATTTGAACGGCGCCCTTTCCTCCTCCTCCAACATCTTCTTCAGTCTCGCGACTTGCGGTTTCGTGGCTGTCGCATCTTTCTTCGCCTAACTAATTATTGTTCCACGAATACCCCTTTCATTGGCTTCGGTCCACGTGTTTTATGTGCAAGCTCGGGGGCGGCTCTTGCTGTGCCAGAGCCCAAGCATACCCTCGGTTGTCTGATTGATGTATCTCCCTCTATTTGTCAATCTCGTAGATCTCATGCAGTGTTATAGGCTTAACACGTCCGCTCCTTTTCCCTCCATCCCTCGTGTGACTCTTCTCTCTGTCGTCGGAATCCCCCCTTGCGTCGCCGCGTTCTTCGCCGAACCATCACGAATATTGCCAAGTGGGACAGCTCTGTTTCGCAGTTATTCTCGCGGACGCGGCTAGCGCGAAGACTGCACGTAGGCTTGCATACGTACAAGGATCCCCGCGTGCTAGCACGTGATTGTGAACTGAATTGATCGACCGTCGGGATCACTGGCTGACAGTGGCTGAGGAATGCACTCGGTGACGGAGATATCACGGGAATGTTCAACGACCCACGACGAAAGTCTGTCCCTCCCCGACTGTACCGCATGTCGGAAACCAGCGCTGGAGGGCTCGCATCATCACGATAAACCCCGGAAATAGCGTGGGTCTCTGCGATGTCGAGGTGAATATGTGATAGACACAGTCCCACGTACGTGTTTCAGTGAAGGTGATCCCCCTTTGCGCTGAATACCGATATAGGAGACCGAGTTCATCCGCAGCCGAGAACCGCCGACCATGAGAATCCACAAACCTGTAAGCGGTTGTTCAATGGCAAGAAGGGTACGAATATAGCCACACTCCGTGTTTACGGTCCGAATCCACATAACCTTTTCGAGGGACTGAGATGAAAGATAGAAAGCAAAACTGCAAGGATGCTCGCGGCACCATTCTGGGATTCTAGGAACGTCGTCAGCGTCTTTTGAAAGACCGTGGCAAACATTGGGAGCGACGATCTGGGTGTTCCACAACGTCACGATACCGAGGCCCAGCCTGCAGGCAGCTTCTTTGCATTCGTGTGTGAAGCTCTAGAAATTGCATTCCATCTACCCCACTTGATGACGTTCCTCTGGACCGCTGCCACGGTCATGCGGTTGAAAGGTCGGCGAATAAATCGTCCGGAGCATGCGCCGCTGGTCCAATAATCTCCCTGAGGACTGGAGCAGGCTGAGCCCATCCACCCGCCTTTCACCCGCCTCCTTGCGAAAGAGTTTACAGGCCTCGGTGAGAATAGGGTCTAGATCGGCATGGTCCACTCCGTCGAAGATCGAGTCCTGCACACATTCAAACAGTCAGCATGAACTTAAACTTAAATGGGGCTCATCCTGATACATAGTGGTGAGAAGAGCGCCAGCAGAGTGGAAGGAGCTCTTTCGATCATTTTTTGCTATCATGTTCAAAACTCGAGGTGGCAGCAAAAAAGCTGCGAGGCGTGGGGGCGCGCAGCAACCTTTAGATCGTGTGCCTCGCACGCAGAATCGTTCAGTCAAGAGTATCAACGTTCCAGTGGCCATGCAACGCACGTTGAGAGATAAAATCAGGTTCGCTTGCAGACCCAAAGGGTACGCTCGGTTGCCACCGGACCCGGTGAAATTTTTCGGGCAGTTCACGCAGCGAAAATAAGATCAATTAAAACTTGAAATAAAATGTGGCTAAGATAGAGGTAACGAGCGACGCAATCAACGAGTAACAGTCAGGTATTGAGCAATAGTCCTTGGATAAGTGGCTCCCAAGTAAGGGCAGGTAGTGACAGGGTCTCGGTATCTAGAACTAGCGGCTGGGCGTGGACGGGTGGGAGCAGCTCTGACCCTCGTGGCCGTGGATTTGTCCGTTGTGGCCCATCGTAGGTCAAAATGCTCGAAGGACGACAGAATCCTGGCTCAGCGCAAGCCCGAATCTGCCTCTGCTGGGTCTATCTCACGAAACGAAGCGCATGCGTCACCAAGAGAATACGTGTGCCAACCATACTCCTAACCACGACAAAGTCCGAGAAAGGCTAGAGATAGAACTACAGCTTCCAGACATAAAAACGCATCGCAGCGAAGTCATACCAAACTCTTCAGGCAAGGTGAAGATCCCTATTCTTCAGGGAGGACGGATGGCCAATACCACGCCAAGTGGTCAGACGGATCCCTTCTCCAAGACAACCACCGTTCTCCAAGGTCCATCTCACAAATCTCTGGGAGCTCCATTCCACCACCCAGCTCACCCAAAAACTCCAGCTCGTCAACCTCGTGCTCTAGAGGAACCAGGCAAGTCTCCCTGTCTTTCATCCTGAGCTTTTTCAGCCGACGTCCAGCATTAGCTCTGTCGTGGAAAACCGTCGCAAACTCTGCCACGATCACCAGATCAACACATCCGTGGATTTCAATCGTCTCGATGCGCGGAGACGGAACCTTCTCTCCTCGTGGGGCTAGCATCCTAGAAAATCCAAGCGCAAGGGAACGCTCCCGGCCGAGGACCAAAAATTCGAGAGCAGGGAATTCGAGTGGAATGTTTACGCCGCCTGGGTGAACCGGCATCCACAGCTCTCTGACTTGGTTGAAAGGGCCTTGGGCGACGTGACGCATCACAGCGGAGGTTGAAAGATACGGGCCGTTGGAATGCCACTGTACGGCGGTGGCAGAGTGATCCCCAACCGCGTGGAAGGCGCAGTAAAGCTGCGTGATCAGAACCTCGAGGCGCGTAGCAGCGAATATGGATAAGTGTGGAGGGATGTCTAGAGGATATATGCGTGCAAAAGTTGAATCCTCGCTCCGTATGTCCACGAATCGCATCGCTAAACCGTGTTGAGGAAGAGTCACCGAATGGAGTAACGCGATTATTTCCTCGGCTGTGAAGCGCCAGAGAGAGAGCGTTTTGAGGTGATCGAGTTTGGCGGATTCCCTCAGTATGATGGCTCGGGGTTGGCCCGGGGCCAGATCCTGATGGAGATACAGGTGTTCGAGGCATGGACTTCCCTCTAACATGAGGAGTACGTCGTTAAAGTTTCCGATCTTTGATGGGCCGAGAGAAAGGGTAGAGAGGTTGGTAAAGCGATTGGTGGATCCTGGCATGCATCCGACGAGGTCGAGCGTCCGCAGGAGAGGGACGGAACCACCAAAAACCTCTGGGAGGGTTTTAACATCCGGAAGGCACACCATTCTGAGCTCTTTCAAGAGCGGAGCGGGTTGAAAGAAAAAGCCGGCGTTGGAGGGATCAATCCCCGGACGACCGATGGTCAATGTCTGCAGGCGGTGGACGTGGGGTTCCATCTTGGCGAAAGTGAGGGTGTAGTGCTCCCAATCGTCCGTCCGTGGTACGGTAAGGCTCAGCGGGAACGATGCTGACCTCTCGACGAACAACTCGAACATCAGGCGCAGTTGTCTGAGATCTGGGGCATCTACCGCAGCGATGTGGGTCCACAGATCTTTCGCCCCTTTTGCAGCCTGACGCCAATATCGACAGACGAGATTGACCGTTGCCAGCGATTCGTTGAAGGCTCCCCACATGTCTTCGAGTGGGTGATCCCGTGTCGGAACCTCTGGAGTGCGTAGGCACGCGAAGATTTGAGAAAGGAGCTCCGCTGGGAGCTTGCTCGCTGGAGACCGCGCGGCGTTGAGAATGGAACGAGTGTGGCTGACCACTTGAGCAAGCCTCTGCTCTAAATCGTTCAGCTATTATGGGTTTAGGAGTAATTACGATGGGTGATGGCTTGGACGTGCTTATGAACACGCACTTCCTCAACATCGACGCGTCTCTGGGTCATTACAGTCAAATCGGAACCTTCGATGATGGTAATACGAGCTCACGAAGTTGGAATATACCTGCTGGCTCGAACACTCTAGGTCTGTTACTGCTTGCGCTAGCGCTTCCATGTTGACAAATGTTGGCGTGTGTTGAAGCAGTGATCGTGGGAAAGAACAGGCGACAGCCTATAAGTGAGTATCAAGCGCATACTAAGCAAAAATTCGCGGAGGTTGAATGAGCCTAGCTTCAGGTGCGTAAACCTGGGTGCTCGTCGTCCGAATTGGTGAAGCGCAACACTAAAGCTGATGAAAAGGTTTGTAAGGATTGTGTTTGGTAGTGTATTTCGTGACGTGCTGATGGTACAAATGCAACGGAACAAACAAACAAGATAATAAATACAGGAACCGCATCTAGCGGTCAACTGGTTGAAGTTGGATGGATGATATGATGTAGGGCAAAGGGAGGGTGACTCTGTGACATAATCCTCCATCGAGGAGGCCGGGAATTTTGGCGAGCTGAGTGGGGATGTCAATGGGATTACTCGACGGTGAGGACTGGCTGCCAGGTTCCCGAGGTGACTTCCTCGATAGAGTGGAGAATGATGCGGTCTGGGTGGATCGGAATACCACGGGACTGTGAATATCGGTAAGTGAAATGAAGCGGTGGTTAGTAAGGGAATGCCTACTTGGACGAAGTGGAGGCATCCACGGGCGACACGCCTCATGAGGGTCTGCAAGGAGATTCGGCCATCATAGCCATCGATGGGAACTTCATAAGTCAAAGTTGGATAGCCAGTCCACTGATAATCATCCGCATCAGCACCACCTTCCTTGACACACTATCAAAAAATACGTACGACGATCCTCATGTAAAGGTTTCCCCTGCTGTCGGCGTTCAAAGACCTTGGGCTGTAGGTCTTGTCACCCGAAATGCGAATGTTGTCAAGGGCCTCCGTAAGGCTGACGCCGGACCTGTGGGTACCCTTGGGCTTGAATTTCAAGGTCATGAGGCGACGGAAGCTGTCCAAGAAGGGGGTCGAGGAGCGGGACCTGTCGTAGGTGGAGGTACGACGAAGACGGCGAGATCGCCTGCTGGAAGTAGAATAGCTGCTGGTGTATCCGGGATCATCGTGGAACTCCTCGTCGTAGACTAAAAACGTGATGACACATGAGCACACGACCATCTATGGGGTAGCTAAGGCGGGCTTACGATCTGGAGACAAAGAGTAGCGGCTCATGTTTCCCGGAGTCTGATACATCTGCTGTAATGTGGCTATCAGCGTCGGTTGAGTGTCGTTCCGTGGCGAGCACTTACCTCGGGATGCAGGCCAACGGGTTGCATCGGGGTGGAGTAGTAGGGATCGGCGCCGTGGCTGAAGGACTGTCTGCGGCTACGGAGACCACCGAGAGAGCGGTTGCTGTAGCTATCGTACATCGCTGGGGCCTGGTAGTTCATTATGGCGAAGGTGGAGTCGTAAGAATCGTCAGCGGTAGTGAGGGAGTGAGGGAGGAGATGGAGGAGGGGATGAAGGAGTTGTGAAGATGTCGGACCCCTTTTTAAATGATTTCCTATTACCAGCTATGCGTTCATAGTGTAGCGTGCAACGCGCAGACGCAATATGCCTAGCCTCAGACACGTTCTTGATGTACTGGGGTGCGTTCGACACGCGTGTGGGGTGAGGATCCCGCAAATACGAGGCCTACTTCACTGAGAGTGACGCCTTCAGGTATTCATTTCCCATTCCCGGGGATGATGTGGCAATGGAACAGATTTTTGTCACCCAAGAAGAGCCGAAGGTTTGGCTATTGACGTTTCGAGTGTGAGATTGGGTCATCAAGAGGAAGTTTTTGCTCACGAGATTTACAGCACAGATCGATTACGATGGTGAAGGATATTGGGCAGTGATTGAGGCGATAGGAGGATATGAGATACGGGGTCGGTAGTCTAGAATTGAAACCGGGGTATTGAAGGCGAGATGCGTTCCAGGGTGGATCTCCGGGGTAGGAAATGGACAGATGAAGACCGATCGCTCGTCGGACCGCCGTTCCATGCATAAACTCAAAGGCCCAGACAATCGGCAGGTAATCAGTACTCAGTCACGATAATGCAGCGTTCAGGGCGACTGATGTCACCCCCGAGCCGGCGTGGCCTGGGATATTACTGTCTGGCCTTTGGTAACCCATTTGGTAGGCATGACGAAAGAGGTCTCGCCGCCAATTTGTCAAACTTTCAATCTGATTCAGTAGCCATGCCGTCCTCCTAGACATCGTGTAAGGCCGAACCTGCAAGCAAGTGGTAGAGTAGAAGATCAACGTTTGAGCAAGATGGTCGAGTGTCCCAGCCGACTCGGTGGAAGGAAGTTAGAAACTACATAATCGGTGTTACTTCGGTGACGACGGAGACTTCAAGGTAGTCAACGGGACCCTCGCATCAACCTGCACTCCACTTTCGCTCGCTTATTGCACCGACTGGCACCTTCTTCGCCCTTCTACCATCTCCGGCAGATGTCCACAGCTCGTCTCCAAAACGACCCGCTTGGCCGAGGCCACCGCAGGTCTGTCGACTCAGGCCAAGAGGTTTCTCTTCCTCCCCCAGACCCCACCGCTCTCCGTACCAACAGTCCCTACAGATATCACCCACACGACATCTTTGTTACCTCAACAGAAGAAGTCCAAGGCTCCCAACAGTCTCCCCCGACCTATCACAGAGTCGCTACTTCTTCTCAAGTGGCCCTAGATTCACGTTCTTTTACCGAGCTTCAGACGCCACCTTATAGGTCTCGCATAAACCTGAGCGAGAGAGACGAAAAGTCTGCCGATATCCCCATGCCGGAGGACGAAAAAGCACCGCTGAAAGGTGTTCACTATCCTTCCGACCTCAAATCCCCGCCTGTTCAGCGTCCGGCAATCCTCCGCGTTGACTCTGATCTACATTCCTTCGCTGGTACCGACGATGAGTACGAGGAGGACAGCAATTACGACTGGAGTGGCGAAGAAGACCTCGTCGACGAGGAAGCAAAATTCGAGGAACAAATGGGCAAGAAACATAAACCAAAGGGTTGGGGTCCAAAGAGGTATGCATGATTCGGCTCGCGATACCAGACCTTCCCGTTCACAATCCTCCTACCTCAGGATCATCACCTTTCTCTTTTCCTCACTCATTGGCTCTATGTTCCTCGCTGGCTTGCTCATCACTGCACCGATTCTCCTCCACTTCTATTGGTACAAGAAGAATCCCACCGAGGGACGACGCTACACTCTCAATAACGTCGAAGCTTGGTTGTTCTGGGCCGCCGCTAATCTCATTGTGTCATGGTGGCTGGCGCTCCTAATTGATCTCATACCTGTCGTCTTCCTTACCTCAATCTCCATCGGCTGGGGCCACATCAGTGAAGGGGTTAAGGACTCGGTTGAACTCTTCAATGGGATCAAGAACACGGTCAAGCCTATCTTCTACGCAGCAAGCATGTGGGTCAGTTGGGTCATCATCTTCCAAGGGGTCTACAAGCTCTACAACAATGGAAATCCGCAAGCGAGCAAGGCCGCATACACTCTAAGAGTACGTAACTTAATTTCGGGTTAGATGAATTTGGACCAGTTTCACCTGACATCATCGCTTTCCGTCATTGCCTGTGAAGGTCTATGAGACCATTCAGTTTTTGTTCTTCCTGGCTCTGGTTGTCAGCGTCCAAAGGATGATCTCACAGGCCATCGCACAAACGTTTCACAGGACCGCGTACCAGGAGCGCTTGGACGCTGTCAGCGAAGCCTTGCGTGTCATTGAAACCCTTCGCGACCACAAGCCCGTTAAATCCCACCTGAAGAAGCCCTCGAGCGCACGTATCCCAATCTTCTCCTCCAACGTCCCCTCCAGGCCGGGATCCCGGCCGAACTCCCGACCCGCTTCCCCGGTCACGGGCTTCAAGGATGACGGTCACATGGCTGACAGCGAAAACGAGGATTCGCCAAAGTCAAAGGGGAAACGCCGCTCTGGGTTTCTTCTCAATTCTGGAGGTGATCCGATGGACCCATCCATGTCTATGGCAAGTGTGCATAGCTACCCTCCGGTCCCACGAAGCGGGGCGAACACGCCGACAAGGCGACGGGACAGTCACGATGCGGGCGATGCCGGCGCAGCCGCGGTCGTCACACAGGCGGCGAAGGTGCTGAAAACGGCTGTTTTGCACGATGCACGGAATCTGAAGGGCAAAGACAGCGCGGACAAAGCCCTTGTGTGGGACGTGACCAATTCGTCCGAGGCAAAGCGACTCGCTAGGTCGATTTATTTCACGTTCAGGCAGGGGAGGCGGAAGTATCTCCTTCCTGAGGATTTCCACCCCGCATTTCCCACCCCCGAAGAGGCGGGAAAGGCGTTTAGGGTATTTGATGAGGACAACAATGGGGATATCTCCAGGGCTGAGATCAAGTCCGTGCTCTTGAAGGTTTACAAAGAACGGCGTTTCCTTTCCAGGAGCATGCGCGATGTCGGTGCGGCTCTGAAGACCCTTGATAGGATCTTGTTGTTCTTTGCCCTCATCGTCCTGTTCTTCATCTCATTGAGCGTCTTCGGCGTTGATGTCCAAAAGTCGCTCACCAGCGTGTATTCGATTGGGATCGCGGCCAGTTTCATTTTCAAGAATGCGGCCAGCAGCGCTTTCGATGCGATCATGTTTTTATTCGTCACCCAGTACGTGAATAGTCGTTGAATGGGCAACACTGCGTCCCTTGGGAGGAGCCTTGTTCGCTGATGTATTTTCACGTTTCTTCACAGTCCGTTTGACACCGGTGACAGATGTTTCATCGGTGGTGAGTTCCTCCGAGCCCTGCTTTATCTCGTTCGAGACCGTTTATGACGTATGCCGTGTTACAGATGAAAACCTGGTTGTGAAGAAGATGGGATTGTTCGCGACCGTCTTTACCCGTGCGGATGGCACGGAGACGTATTATTCCAACAGCCAGTTATTCAACATGTTTATGTAAGTTGCCTCCTCCCTTCGTCCCTTTTTATCTCCCCGCTGACATTTGATGGTCGGCTCAGCACGAATGCCCGACGCAGCGGCGTAAGTAGCCTTTGTCGTCTGACAGACATTCTGGAAATCTGACGTTGGCGCTCCCAGAAAACATTTGAAGGCTTGACGATGAAGGTTGCCTGGAAGACCTCGATGGAGAAACTGGAGGCGTTGGAGACTTGCATGAACGAATGGCTGAAGACTGAGGAACATCGATGGTTTGAGCCTTCGACGGGCGTCACATTCCAGCATATCCATTATCAGAGGCACTTGGAGTTCACCATGGGTATCGGGCACAACGGGTACGTCCCACTTCCTTTCCTCTGGAAGTGTAGATGAGCTTACGTGGTCTTGCAGTAACTGGCAGGACTGGGGCCTCCGACTAGCTCGCAAGACTGCATTCGCCGCCGCAACGCAATATTTCTGTCGTCAACTTGGAATCGTTGCCGCCGAATCTCCCATCCCAATCGTCTACGCCGACAGAGGTAGCCAGCTATGGGAAAACCCCGACTTCGTCCCCTCGGACGTTGACGATAACTCTTCGGTGATCAATATGCAGCAACAGCCGCCTTCGCCCCGGTCCCCTCATATGCCATGGGCTCCGGAACACTCGTCTGGGCTGGCTCACGGGCATGGACCGAAGGAGAAAGTTAGTTGGCTTGGGTTTGAGCCTCCGACAAATCAGCCTCCTGCGCTCAGGGCGAGGAGGGCGAAGAGCAAGAAGGCGGTCATGGGAAGCCAAATGGGAGATGGTGATGGTTAACCGTCACTTGCTCTTTTCCCTTCTGCGGAGCGGTACCGAAGCCCTCGGCTTTCAATATCCCCCTCCGTTCACTGCTTAGATGGACCATCAAGAAAAACCAACATTTCGTTTTAGACTTCCGTGTACATAGACATCTTACCTGGTTCTCACCCATTTCACTGCATTGTAGACTTTACCCTCCTGTGGTGCTCTTGTCCCATCGCCTCATCACATGCCCTGGAGGGGTTCACATATACAATAATATATACACTACATCCGTTTTTACATAGACATTAACGTTGCTCGTTCTGCCCCTACCTCCAAGAGGATATTTCGTTTAATCGAGTGGACGTTACCTTTACCCTATTTCCTGACAAGACTGAGGAGTGAAATCGCTTCGCGTGTGTAGGTTTCACGGTTTACATCATCAGTGACCTGGAAGTGAGTCGGTGATCAGCAGGGAATAACCAATGACTTCTCTGATAAGCACCTCGTTCCAGGTGAATTCTTTCTTCAGTAGGGCGAAGAAACGTTTATCCGCCTGCACAAGACCGGTTCGATAAGACGATTGGATCACTCAATTCAAGCTGATAGAAACTTACCTTCCTCCGTTTCTTGTAACAGAAGAGGACCTCGACGGATTTGTCGGGTACGAGATCCTTGAGGGTTTTGACCAGGAGCGGGAAAGCCGGCTCAAAGTAAACGCAATCGGCGGCAAGGATCACGTCGAATTTTTGCGGGATAGACGGTGGGAGCGGGTCACCCCTGGTATGAGAGAAAGATCACGGAGTGGTAAAACGATGATGGTCACTCTTTGCCCGCTCGATGCCGAGGACGGGTGAGAGAGAGAGAGGAAAGAGAGCGAAGCACCACACCAATTGAGTTCAGCCACGGTCACGGTTGATAAGAGAGAGTTAAGTCGAACGTTCTGGCGCATGATGTCCAGGAGAGGACTAGTATCCGCATAGATAGCAAAAAAAAAACGGGCGCAGTAAGTAAGCGTACAATCACGCGAGGCCCAGCCACCACCCCCCCCCTCTCTCCTCGGAAATGAAAGTGAAGAGATGGAGAAAGGGTGAGCAATTTATAAGACGGACCTTTGATCTGATATCCAGACATGTTCGGCACCGATGTGACCTGCTACGAGGCCGACGAGACCAGTCCCGCTGCCTAGTTCGAGGACGGTTTTGGTTCTGAGGAACGAAGGGCCTCGTTGGAGGAGATATGAACTGAGGACCTGAGGATCGAGCGCCGCAAGGACGATGATAAGATTTCCCAGACGCCTTGACCGAACGTTCGAAATCAGACACTCGCCTCCCCGGCAGGCCAAGCGATTCCTCCGCAGCCAGGTGCGGCGTCGAGAGCGAGTTTTACAGTGATGCCTGGGTCACCGGGGTTGATGCCGGGGATGTAAAGATCCGTGCGTTGGTCGAGGATTGAAGGCGGTTGGGCTGGAACGAGCACGCCGTCTGCGTCCGGAGATCTGAGATGTCTTAGAGGATCTTGGTCGTCGAGAAATTCTTCTCGCTCCATATTTCCTCGTTCTGACATGAGTAAGCGAAGCTAGCGAGGTCGGATGAAATTCTAGACTTGGCTACAAAATGCGGCGGTCGCGTGTTCCGACCCGCTTTACTTCCTTCTTAACCCAATTGCTTCCCTCTCACTTTTCTTCCTCCTTCCCCATCCTCTGAGCAGGTCTCTCTCCCACAAAACCCCTCGATCAGTGTACGTCTCTTCTTTTCCACCTTCAAGAACCTGCTGACACCCTCGCAGTCTTCTAAAATCCCAAAGCTTTCGTAACATTAAGCCATGAGCGATTTGCACGAGGTGGTTTTCAAATGGTGAGTCCGCTTTGCCTCCCTCCCCCCTCCGCCTGCTCCCTGGCCAACCTTTTCCTCTCTTTGCAGGCCATACAACGCCAAGGAGGCCATTGTGACCGGAAGCTTTGATCAGGTACGCCCGCACAACCCCCGACCGCTTTGCAAATACCTGAGCACCCGTTTTCTTTTTTCCAATAGTGGTCTCGTTCCGTTCGGATGAATAAGGGTCCGACTGGGTTCTCTGCCACTGTCAAAGTTCCCTGGGAAGAAAAGGTCTTGTACAAATTCGTCATCGATGGCAGTTGGGCCACTATCGACCAAGCGCCCACTGAGGCCGACTGGAGAGGAAACGTTAATAACGTATATCATGCCCCCACGAAACCTAAAGAACTCGACACGCCCCGTTACGACCCACCCGCCGCACGAGAACCAGTGATCGCCCCCGTCCCGGTGAAAGAGAAAGAAAAACAAGTTCCTGCTCCCACTCTCAAGCCGACTGACAAGGGTAGCGTCAAAGTCCCCGCTGAACCCGAACAGCCTGTCAAGGACAAAACCCCCGTCGTCGAAAAGAAGGAGCCCTCTCCTCCAGCCCCGCCTGTTCCCGTTGCTCTGGTTAACGACACTAAACCTGTAGATACGCCTCCTGCTAAGGTATGTTTTCTCCTTATCGTTGCTTGATACACTGACACCCTTATCTAGACCCACAAGGTGGCCCCTTCGGAAGTTATCCCTGCCGTTCTGCCCACGCCTCCGAACCTTAAGTCACCATTCGTCATCGTCCCAGTAAACGATCCAAATGTGGTCGAAAAGCAGCCTCCGGTTGTCGAGCTTCCAAAGCACATTGATACTCCCTCTACCCACGCTCTCCCGATCAACAACCCGAGGAAGGCTTCGACTGGCACGTCCTCTTCCAACACCCTCTCCGTCGAGAAGAAGGAAGAAGAGAAAAAGGAACTCAAACCTGAGGTCAAACAGCTCGATGAGACTACAAACCGTATCGCCAGTGTAGAGGAGCCAGTTCAACAGCCTCCACCTACTCCTGTAAAAGATAAGACTCACACTCCACCGGCTATCCCAGCAACCCCTCCTCAGTTGCCCTCCCCACCAACAACACCGAAGAGGCCATATTTCCCTGGGTCAACATCTTCTTCTCCCACTTCGAGTCCGAGTAATACCCTCTCCAGGAAAAGCAGCTTCAAGAAGAAGAGGGATAGCTTTATTCACAAAGTCAAACACATCTTCACTCATGAGAAGGACAAGGAGCACCACAGGGAAAAGTCCCATGACTAAACCCTACGACGCCACTTGGACGCCCACACCCTGCGCCTTCCTCCGCTTCTCGATCCTTCTTTGCCTCAAATCTCCCTCCTGCTATCATCTCCCCGCTCGTCACCTGTTGGCTTTCCCTCACATAGACTGCTTTGCTTTCCATCTCTTGGTTCTCGCATTTACGCTGCGATTTCTTTGTAGGTTGTCGATAGAGACACCCCCCCCCCCCCCCCCCCCATTGCTCCTATCTGTGCTACTTCCTGTATATGATCTCTGTGTTGATTAGTTATTTGTCCGAGTCTCCTAGTTCTCTCCCGTCCCTCTATTTCACTCTTTCTTGTACATAAAGCGCAACCCTCCCCCGTCGTGACTACTACCACCCACAATACAGATGGCGAGTCCCTCTACATCATGGCCTCTTTTTCTTCCAAGTCAGGCGCAACAGCTGACCACGGACCAAACGAAACTGGGCCAATTTGTGATCCTAGCCATCAATGGATAGCACAATGCCTGCGGTGAATTAGGTCAGGCACGCGTCATCCCTCTTCCCACCGTGGGACAAAGGCCACGGCAGTAAGACTAAGAAATGCCACCTACCGGCGGCAATGGTTTCACCGCCCCTCCTAATCAAAACCCTTCCCATTTCTTTGTTGGTCTTGAATGTCTCAAGGGGCACCGAGTACGCCTTTC
Source organism: Thelephora terrestris (assembly GCA_015956445.1). Taxonomy (NCBI): domain Eukaryota; kingdom Fungi; phylum Basidiomycota; class Agaricomycetes; order Thelephorales; family Thelephoraceae; genus Thelephora; species Thelephora terrestris. The sequence goes on along the minus strand of WIUZ02000017.1, from coordinate 815,425 downwards.
CGGTGCCCCCTGCAGAGCGGAGGGTGATCTGAACGTCCGCCGAAAGGCCCTTGGTTAGCACCCTCGGGGATTTCTTCACTTTCCCCGTCGAACGGTCGACCGTTGACAAGAGCTTTGACACGTAAGCGGGTGTATCTTGCGAGTGGTGGAACAACTCGACCTAGGGTAAGAGGAGAAACGAGACATCCGAAAGGATCGTTAATTCTGAAGTAGTTGACTGGTCATTTGGAGAAATTGAGGCGTACCGACGTCCCAGCTGTTATCGGCATCGTGATATCGAACACGATGATTGTCGCCGTGAAAACCGTCGCAAGAGGTACCACCGATGTCGGCGAGCACAATATGCTCCCCACGTTCAAATGAATCGGGTCGACGGCCGTCATGTACAAAGTAACAGTTTGCCCAGCCGCTGCCCAAGGGATGTTATCCCCGTCATACGAAATCACTAGTCAGAGTATTCAGCCACAGCACCGACTCTGTGACATAGAGATTGCCCAACTTTTTATGATACCGTATTCATCTCCCGGTACGATCCTCAGTTTCTCCCCGGTTTGAACGGCACCTGAGCACACACGCCCCGTAACGCCAGTGGCGGATCCAGAACCCTTGAAGACGTTCGAAATCGGGAACCGGAAGGGTGAGGTAATGTCCCGGGCAGGGGGTTCGAGTCGATCTATCAGGATACGAAGGGTCAAATCGCTGAAGGTACTCAAGTGCAACCGCGTACCTAACAAGGCAATCAAGGTCGGTCCCTGGTACCACTTCCTCAACTCAGCTCCATCGGGTCCGTCTCTGTCGATCAAATTCACCCCAACCATCGCAGCGACGGGAGCAAACTTGATTTTCGAGTTCTGGAACCCAGTCTGAAGCAAAAACGGTTTTAGCGCGTCCACGATCTCCTTATACCGTGACCGGTCCCACCCGACCACGTCCAACTTGTTCACAGCCACGACGACCTGAGAAACCCCCAAGCTCCTAACCAGCACAAGATGTTCGCGCGTCTGCCCTCCTCTATCGAAGCCCGCCTCGAACTCTCCCGTAGACGCATCGACGACGAGTAAAGCGCAATCCGCTTGCGAAGCACCCGAAATCATGTTTGGAATAAAATCTCTGTGCCCAGGCGCGTCGAGAATTGTTACAAGTCGATGCGGGGTGGAAAATGAGTTGAGAGCAATGTCCATAGTAACTCCCCTACGCGATATGAGGTTAGCACTCGTTTATGTCCGAAAGCAAAACAGTACCTTTGTCGTTCCTCGGCCGTCCCGTCCATCTGCCACGCCCAGCTGAAGCTGCTCTTACCCATTTTCCCACTCGCACGTTCATTTGCAAGCCGTTCTTTCTCTTCAACCTTTCCGAGTTCGTAGAGCATTCTCCCCATTAAGGTCGACTTTCCGGCATCGACGTGACCTAAAATGGCCCTGTGAGCATAAATCGAAGATGCCCCTGTGATTGTCAATACGTTACCTATAACAACCAAATTTACGCCCTTCTTTCCGTTATCCACACCAATCTGCAAGGCCCTGGTCACTTCTTCCAAAAGTTTCTCTCGTGCAAGCGAAACCCTTGGTGGTTCTTCCACAATCTGTGACTCTTCAACCTGTAAATTCAGTCCAACAAAATCCAATAGCTGTTGGTCCGGTTTCTCGGCTCCCAGAGGGCGGCGAACAGGAGTCGAAGCCCCAGACATCAGAGGTGACCCAACTCCCCCCGCAGTGATACTTCCTTTCTTCTTCTTGGGCGTCACGGGTGGGGTCCCTATCCTCGAGCTCTGAGTGGATCGCTGGGCTGCTTTCTTAGCTTTCTCGCGCTCCGCAGTGGCTGTCGCAACAGGGACGTGGTCAAACGACAGATAGGAGAAAAATCGAGAACGAACGACATTGAAATTGGTAGCACAGCGATGTATGATCGCGAGGGGGACAGACATGCAACAGCAAATTGGCACATCAACCAGAAACAGAAGCAGAAAAAAAGGGAACAGTTATCAGCACAAGTTTGTCACGCTGCAGATGAAACACGCTTGGGGTGGGAAGAGGCGGTGTGGGATGATGAACGGGATGTAGCTGAGGAGCCAGATTTAGTACGGGAATCAGCTTGGTGTGAGAGTGATGTGCCCCTCCTGGCGTTGAAAACGACGTCGTCCGGACTCGGGACGTCGAAAGCGAATGCTGGTGGGTTCGTGGTATGATCGGTCGTCTGCAATGAGGGTGCATCTCCATTGTCGCGGCGTGATTTACGGACTGAGTCCTTTTTCCGACGTGACTTCTTCCCAGACTCGTCCTCGTCAAGGAGAACGGACGCGAAGGGGGATGGCGTAGCATTAGGCTCTCCGGTCGGGAGGAATATTGGCTTGACATGATCCCCCATGTCCTCTATGACATCTGCCTCGGGGATTCCACTCTGCTGGGCCTGTTTAATCTTCATTGCGAGTTTCGAAGGCCTGGAAGGGGTAGACGAAGATGTAGATTTACTGACTGAAGGAGGCCTCTGTGAATGAGTCGACTTCGGTCGAGGCTGTGTGTGCGTTGTGGAAACGGGGGAAGGGGACGACCTCGATTCGTCGGTCGGAGGTGGAAACGAAGGCGGCAAGCCAGAGCCGCCTCGAGACATGAGATTGCCCAAGGATTGGTAAGAAGTCGTAATCGCAGTCGTCGCAGTAGGCCCGTTTCCGATGGGAGTAACAAACTTGGTGCGGACGTTGTGTTCCGAAGCCTCTATCACCCGAGATCTGCGCGTAGACGCGGACGGCGGTCGTACCCAAGAAACGATTGTCTCCGGGTTTTGTTTCGCCTTTGACTGTGCTAGCAGCGCGAGTTTGGATGGACCGCGAGAGCTCTGTTTCTGGGAAATCGGGCGGGGAGTTTCCGTAGCAGTAGACGACCCGTCATCTGTCGATCTGCCCGTTGACCGTTCGGGGTCTCCCTCAGGCTTAGCCTGGAACTGGTCCAAACGCTCTTGTTCTATCGCTGCATCAACTGCGCGCCGTATGTGAGAGGAATCCGACGTAGAAGCCTCGGAAGGCGCGAAATCAGAGCTGAGAGATAGACGGGAAGCTGGGGAGGGACGGAGAATAGGGTATGTGAGGATGGAGGCACTGTCAACCGCGAATGACCGGGAACTCAAGGTCTGGAAGCTCTTCGCACTGTACATAGTGGACCTCGAATCGGCGAGTTCCGTTAGTCTCGATTTTCTCGGAGTACCTGCAACGCTCTTCTCTATTGGCGGAGGGGGGATTGTAGACTCCGTGGTAGCGGGAGAGGGGGGACAGTTTTCGCGCTGGTCGTAATGCTGGTGGTGATGCAATTGCGGGGAAGAGGGGTGATCATACTTTGTCTGCATCTCCAGCCCCAAGGCGTTCCGCTGCCTCGGGGTGGATAATGATGACTCCGAGTCGTGATCCTGAGGTAGAGGGGGCGCAGATACAAGGGGGGTTGCAGTGAACCGCGATTCTTTAGTCAAGGATGTGAACACACTTCCTAATGCACAGGCAGCGACACATACCTCGAAAAGCCCCGTATTCTGTATTAGATGATATCGAGTCACGGTAGACGACTTGCCTGGCAGAGGGATAGTGTTTCGGGTATTCCGACCTCTCCGTCACCTCGCTGATAGTGCTTAGTCGATTGCCCTCCAATCCGTAATCCACGGAACCGTAGTCGTCGGGGTGGTAATATTCTCCATCGTCCGCGTACTCGTCATAATCTGGATGGTGCATCGGCGCAGGCACCGACATAGGTGGAACGATACCCGTTGGACCGTATTGGAGATCCCCGCGATCGGGTGGGGGTAAAGGCGGTAGAGGTTTTCCGTCTGCATCTATCATCGCAAGAAAGAAGTATGTCAGTGACAGGTCGCAAGCGTTGGGAGGGAGGAAATGCGACAAGATGGGTGGGGGAAAATTGGAAAGATATGCACCTTCTCTGCCATCAATCTGACAGCATAGCTGATGCCCAAACACATATCCGAACATATGACGAAGGGGGATGACGGGGAAAGTGGGGGAAACGATATCAACACAACTCACCCTTTCGTTCCTTAGCCGCCTCTCGCTTTTGTTTCTCCTCTGGGCGATAACGGCGTCAGTGCACGCAACTTGGATGCAGGGGATAGGACGGACCTAACAGCCAAACAACGCTTTTCTCCACGTCAAAAAAGAACTCCCACAGAGCATCCCTGATGGCTTGGTCGGTGCACCCTGACTGCTCTTGATCACCCAGCATATTGCGCACTTGTTCCAAGCCATCAATCATTTGTGCTGTAAGAGGATAAGGGGTGGGGGAAGTTCACGTAGACAGTGACGAAGCGTACCATGTTGCTCCTCTGTCATTTCCTCTTGGCTGTCTGAAAAACCATCATAATCCTCGAGTTCAGCTAGGAGTTGACCATGGGAGATCGGTTGAGCTTTAGTGTGATAAGCCTTAGAAGGTCTTCATGCTGACCGTTGTAATCAAGATTGCGGACTAGTCTATGTCGTGACATTGGGGTCGCTTTCCAAACCAAAGAATGTTTTGTGTAGTCGTTGAGTGAGGGAAGTTCCACAACAGGGAGGGAGCGCCTCGATCACATCGCGTGCGGAACCTCACCCTCAGACTCTCAATTCTATGATGTTAATCTCCCGTTCCTCTCTTGCCCTGCGCGTCGGGTCGCGTGTACGTCAAAATTTCAGCCTCCGTTACACTGTTTAACACTTCATAACTTGCAGGCCTTCTCCTCGTCACGGCCCTCAGCGTCTGACCTGGCAAAGCTCACCCTCATTGGGCGGCTGGGTAAAGCCCCAGAGACACGTACAACCAAGACAGACAAGGAATATGTAACGTGAGTCCTGACGTTCAATTCTACTGCTCCTTCTGTACACTCATGAATTGCCCAGATACACCGTGGCCACTAATAACTACCCCCCTGTCTCCCCTAACGCCGACGGCAGTAAGTGTTCTGCCTCATTTTAGCAGCCGAAGGATCCCTCATAAACCACGGAACGCAGCGCGACCTTCTCACACCACTTCATGGCACACCATCTTCTCTTTCAGCACCACCTCAAACACATACCTGCGCACCATTCCCAAGGGTGCTCACGTCTATGTCGAAGCTGGCTATGAACTCCGAGAAGCTGACCCAGATGCCCAGGCTGGGAGCCCAAATGCTCAACGTCAGATCTTCCTGAGACACGGTAGGCCCTCAGCTCCTTTATATTGACCAATGGCTCAAATGAACTGTACCTCAGAAAACATCCGTGTCCTCAAGTATCCCAGTGAACACAAGGGAGAGGAGGAACACTAATTCTAACTTATGATATCTTATGCTTCGATTCGCGAGGCAAATTGAAGCGCGACGTCTTGTTAATATCCATATCGCACACCCCTAATCTACTACTGCCTCCCCTGCTCCTCATCGGACGAATAATCAAGGCCCGACCGTTGTTCAGTCACCCATTCCTGTGATTCATGATCAGCCTGGCCGGAACCCTGCAAACCGGAATCACGCCTCGGTGCGTATTCTACTCCAGACTGCCGGCGGAGGGATTCCTGTCCGACAATACTCGGATCTGGAATCTGTCGCGGAACAGACGTTCCTTCTGTTGGGGGATATGCGACTGAGGCCGCCTCCGCACCCCTGAGTCTCTTAAGAAAGTCCTTGATCGATGTTACGACCAACTGTATCACAACCAGTATCAGTGAAGATAATTTTGCACATGAAGCCCACGCTGCGTACGTGATGGTCATCCTTGCTTGAACCGGAGTAACAGGCAATTACGGCGATAGGGCAGCATAGTGCGTTCTGAAATACCAGATGTGAGGTCGTCTCCACACAAAAATAGGGGGGATGTGTGCTTGCGTACTTCCAGCCAGATCGGAAATGCTGTCAATGTCATGCGAGACGCGTAAACAACGTCAAAGCTGACAGTAACACGGAAAGACGAACACACTAACCTCCTCCATACACCCTCAAATCAGACTGTAAGCCAGCCTGGCCCTTGGACATCGCGCTCATCCCCTTCTCCACGTAATAACTCGAATGACCTGTCCTCTTCACGACATTTACCATTCCCTCCAACACACCCCAACTGTCCAGGCTCACATCGCCCACACCAGACACACCGCCCAAATCCCCGACTGTGCAAGCGAACAGCGTGTGACCAGCGATGGTTTGCACCGAAATGACCAAACCCTTGCCTTTGCTGTACCTCGTTGAGGCTCTGAACCTCTTCCTCAGTGACAGGCCCAACGTGACCGCGTCGTTGGCGGAGAAATAGGGAAACCTAAAGTTGGACTCTTCTGCTAGCGCTTGAGACGCTAGCTCCGTTTCTGTAGGTTGCATAGGTTGGAAACCATGGAACATGAACGTTGCGGGTTCGTTTTTCTGCGTTCTGGGAGCCAGCCTGGTAGATATTTACTCTTCGCGCGACGCGAGAGTGGTGGATAGAGTGGGGGTATAGTGTAAGACGCTGTGGTTCGATGACAACACCGACTTGACCGAATTTTGACGTCAAGGCGAAGAGTGAACGTTCCAGAGCAGTGCGGCACGAGGCTCATGGATCATGACTATCGGAGGAACAGGAAGCGACCATTTCACCGATCACCAAGAAGCCAATGGTGAACTAGGATTGAATACTATAAGGAGAGTGACGGCAGGATGTTACCTACTTGATGTATAAAATGGTATTACGCGCATACGACAGACGGAAAAATAACCAACGAGTAGCGAAAAATTAGCACGGGCGCATAACGGTCTAGAGGAACCATGATGTGGGATGAATACCCAACGCTAATAAATGAGGCTCTGCAGTTGTCAATGTAGGGAGAATAGGTTATCGAGCTCCTCGCCGTCCTGATGAACGCGTTGCGGAGGAAGTTGGATATCCTGAGCCAGGGGTGTGCGTCTAGGGGTGTGGAGTCGGTCTGGAATTTCATCACCCCAGCTCATCGTCCATCTTCGGGTATCGGGGCCCGGTTGGATGTCATCGTCATCGACGGGTGAGTGCACGATAAGCAGGCGCTATCACAGGGCCAGTCAACACCTATCAAATATTCGAGAGGTGGATAACCTACCTGAGCTGGGGAAAACCCGACCATGCTGGACGTGCTCAGTTTTCTACGCAATGATGGAGAGGACCGGACGGTGTCCAACATAGCAAGGTGCCTGCTCCGCCTCCCAACGGTTCCCAACCGAACATCTGGCGTCGGGGGTGCGGTGGCCGATTCAGGGTCACTAACGGTAGGTTCCTCTTCTTGCAGACCGGTAGACACTGCGATCAAGTATACACCTCCGAAAGTCGCGGCGCACCCGTAAAAGAAGGTGACGAGCTGGTGGAAACTGGCTTCCTTAAAGTCGCCATAGAGGATAGCGGAGCCAAGGATGGCAGATAGGTTAAAAAGCACGAATTGTGCGGGGACAACGATCTAGCCGACCTTCAGTGGGACTTCAATACTTCCACGCCAGCCAATTACCTTGCTGTCAAACCGCATCAAGGCACGGTTTAAATACCTTATTTGGCCGATTCCTGTCCCAAGGAGGACCTAGAAGTGATGGTGTTTAAGGGGAATGAAATGAATAGAGTGATAAAGCAAACTTACGGCAACAATTGGATAAGTAATCCATTCTGTGAACACTTTTATCCATTCCATTGTGAGCAGCGTCGACAAGGCTTTGGTGGACAACACGGTAAACCCTCCTGTGGCGGATGAGAAAAGAGGCCCTCTAAGTTATATAGGACGTGCCCCGCACCAAAGAGAGCACATAGCCCGACATCCACAAAGACCCAATCGCGGGCACATTGGCTGGCTGATAGCCCTGTCAGAATGAAAGCGCCAACGACATAGATGATAGAATAGATGATGAATGGCTGCTGTGTAATGGCTTCTATCAAAGCATCGCGGTCTAAGCGTGTATCGGAGGTGTTGGCCGAAAACACGACGGTGACAGCACCCACGATGGAGATGAATATCCCCAAAAACTCGACCTAAAATCCACATTTAGTAAGATCACGTGGTTTAAAACATGCATACGCTCACCCTCCGAAAGCGTTCCTTCAGTAGGAGTGGTGCAAAGAAACAGTTGGCGATCAAAGCAGACTAGGCGTGAATTAGGCCTTTGCGATCGTGCAGACTCCGGTTCCTACTCACGGTTCCAAGGGGTGCAACGACGGAGGCAGGAGCGAACGCGTATGAAATGAAGTTCCCGAGCTCCCCAACGTTCATCAACAAAAACCCAGCCCACCTGCTTCCCGTCAAAATCCAGATCGGGAAGCGGTAGATAAGTCTCACCAAAGCTTAGACTTGAGGTAATCGCCCTCGTTCCCATTTGATACGACGCTCGAGGACGTTGTGGTATTGCTGCTTGAACGCGACATCGATGGTGGACGCGCGGGTGTTTGTCGTCGCGGAGTAGCCGGCATTGCAGGAGGATGTCGGGCGGAGTAAGGTGGCTTCGTGGGGAAGAAGGTGCGGAATAGTGATGCACGTTTCTTCGTGGTGATTCGGCCCGTTGAGCCATGGCTCGAAACCCTAGGAAGAAGAGGCTCTGATTCAGATTCAAGGGCATCCAGCCGCGGGCCACGAATTGTATCCAACTCTCCCCCCGCTATATCGTCGGGGTCCTCTTCCGCGCCTTCCTGTGAAAGTTCTCTGACTCTCTCCATCGGTGGGTGAGGCAGCCTCATGGTATCGACCCTATCCTGTTGCGATTTCTGTCCATCGAAATGCGCGGCAGCCAAATCCCTCCGTCTGTGAGCGAGTTTCTGGAGATTGAGGGCGAGCGAGATGAGGATGTTCCCAGCGATGGCGACAGAAACGCCGATAACTGTGCGCTTGTCGATCTCTGGGAGTTGAATCTCAGTGCCGTCTCCTATTGGGACGTCCATGGTGATGGTTTGGAGGTGAAGGCTGGTGGTGGGGAGTGGGGGTTAACCGCGCGTTAACCCTGTGGGTGGACGCGGGCCGTGGTCATCAAGGCGACTTCCAGTCTATTTCCCACGTCCCCACCTCCGATCGCCCATAGGAATTGAACGTTGTGAACATGCGCGCAAAGCACACATCACACCCGCTCAAAGGCTTCCCAGTATATTCTATCGCTTTTGTCTCGGCCAATGAAGTAATCCTCGGAGGTGGCGGAGGCTCCAGTAGAGCAGGAATCAAGAACAAGATGGTACGTGGGGCAATTTACCATGACAGTCCACGGTATGACGTAGCATTGAACTGCAGAAATTGTTTCGTCTAGATGGAGATAGCTCTCTCGAGTTGCTATCCGAGTTCGAGCTTGAGAAGGATGCAGACGCTCCCATGAGTATGGTCGCCGACCCCAAGGTACGCCATTTGGCATATACCAACGTGGAAGCGCAGTAAATCACGACGATCAGACCGGGATGTTTGCATGTGGCATCAATAGCTCCGTAGAGCTCATCGAAAGGGGCGAGAACAAGAACTGTCGGGCTTACAAAGTCGACGACAAAGAGTGTGTCTACAATTGCACTCCCGTCAATAACTCGCCTCACGTCCATACAGAATACAACCCACTGGCTCTGTGGGAACATTACGTGCTCGTGACGTGGAAGATTATCAGGTAATGTCGTGTTCAACTCGTGCAGCTTCAGTCTGATGGGCCTTCCAGCGCGCCACTTCACTCTCTCGGGATGGGTCGTTTTTGCTTGCAGCTGGTCTCCGTGTGGTTCGTCTGATTCACTCGATAAATGATTTGTCAGAGCTTTAACCAACATCATAGTTCCAAGTTCTTCGATTTCCCTCCCTCGAACCGGCGGCCCCACTGGTAGAAGTCGAAGAGGACATCTACGACGCTATCTTCTCCCCGAAACAGGTCCGCCGAATTAAAGGACGTATTCACTTCCAACCTGACGAGAATTTCCTCAGATCATCCTCATCACAACTGCGAATATCACTGTTTTTCCTCTACCGAACGGCAATCCCGGCGAGCCTCTGGAGGCCATTAAAACTATACCAGCCCCACCAATGCCGGGTGTGGATGGGAAATCTACCCTTCGTTCAGCCAGGCGAGTCAAACCTGCGCCTCGAGGCTAGATCGCGGTCTGAATGTGCAAATTAGACTCCACCCCTCTGACGAGAACGTTCTGTATACTCTTTCGAACAGTACAGCTTCGCGCGCAAAATTACGATCTAAAGCTACTCCTCGGCAGGCATACATCTCTAAATGGGATGTCAATACTTGGAAAGTCACGAAGATCCGAAAGGTCAGTGACAAGGGCGCAACATGTTTTGACATAAGGTGAGAATTTTGCATGCGCTTGCTTTCTGGAAGTAACTAGTTTTCTACGTTAGCCCGAACGGCAAATACCTTGCGTTCGGATCTTCGGATTACTCGATCGGGATTCTGGACTCTGCAACCTTAGCGGTGAGCGCGTTAGTTCATCACATAGGATAAAGGGGTATTGAACTCCCTTAGCCATTGCTCACGATCCTCAAAGCTCACGAGTTCCCCCCTACGGCTCTACGCTTCAATCTTACATCGAGCCTGCTCGTCTCCGGCAGCCCAGACAATACCGTTCGCGTCGTGACGATCCCAGCAAGCTTAGGTAGTCAATGTACGTCCTCCCCCGCCACAACCCGCCGAATTTCACTTACTGAGTGCCGCTTCTCACAGCGCGAAGCTGGATCTTGTTCTTCGCCGTATTCTTCGTTCTTCTGGCGATATTGTTCCAGATTTACGGGGTACCAAACGAACTCAAAGCTGTTTTCTCATGAGTTATCTCGGTGCTTGTACCTGCGAACTGTCCGCGGACTGTCCGGCCCGTCCTCCTAGATTCTAGATCTCACTCAGACGTTGGGGTAATACATGGATGTATTTATCCAATCACTATCTATCCAAATCCCCTGAATTTACGGAACTCTTGTTCTCAACCGGAAGTTGCTTGCCGTCAGCACTGACTGAGTCGAGGAAATACAAAGAAGAATGAAGGGGTGTGATGCGGCCAGTGATAGGGCCGGTATCGAAGTTGTAGCGCCACATGAGGAGGTCTTTGTTTCAAGGCTGGCGATCTTCTGTCGACCTGTCAAATGCAAGAGACTTGGGTGGGATGAGTAGTATAGAAGATAAGATCAGTTACAGCTACCCGAGTATCCCTTGTGTTGGCAGTGGTTGTAAGCTACCAGCTATAGTGGACATTCGTTCGGTTATCGATCGATATGGCGTGTATTGTGTGACCGCAATGTACACCAAGTTAGATGGTTGCATATCTCATGCTCGTCTTGACCGTCGTCATCCCTCGGGGGCTTTTCCAACGAGGCTGGTCATATACCATCCCCACATGACCAACTCTCTCCCCTCCTGCTCATCCCCGGCGTACACACACGCAAACGCGTTCAAGTAAGCCGCGACGATCCCAAGTATTAGCTGACCAATTTGACGCGACTTTAAGACTCCCCTCCTGTCACCCCGGAAGACTTGGAACGATTGGGGGTAGACAGAGTTTTTCGCCTCTAAGCTCTTTGCCCACCGGTCTCGTCAGCCTGAAGATCCGCTGCGACCTAGTAAATTAAAACCTATGCTAGAGATCCTCGATAAGGTATGTCTTCATCGCTGTCAACTTTTTCTCGGGTCATCAAACACACAGTGAAAAAGTAGGTGCATTCAGCGGCGGTTGTTTTATTATAATTATACGTAAGCGTCAGGTTCGGATCCCTCAGGGTGTCGTCCGAGATCTTTCTCGCCCCTGAAGCGTGTATGCTCTTACAACTCCGGATTCCAAGCTCAAGATCGATCGACTCATCCGCGGTTTGTCCTCTACTTCCACTTGGTCGGTTTTTTCCCACGGTTCCCCCCTGCGAGGATTCGTCCCCTGGGGGGCCATCGCTGGGCCATCGGTCACTCTGGAATGTCTGCAACAGTCTTGGGGTGTAAGTTGGTTGTAGAGATCAGGTCGGATCACGTACTGGAAGCGGACACAAAGCCTTTGGGCCCCTCTGCTGGCAGGAGAGAGTTTGCAACTTGGTGGGGATGGCGGTCACTCACAGGGAATCCCGTCAGACTCTACCCATTGTGTTTTGAGCAGGTAACCCACCGAAACAGCGAATGCCTGTAAACATCCCAAGTGGACTACTCGAATGCTCCCTTTATCGTCTGACCCCTTTCCCTTCCCAACCCTTTTGGCTGTGTGCGCCAAACCTTTCCAAATTAAAGCAACAGACCTGCAGCGGATGCCGGTCTACCCCTGCCACTTGCCCATACAGCGGTGGCCATCCCACAACCTCGTCCACCGTCGATGCAACAGGTGTTTCGCCTCACGCGGACAGACCCCCCGGACACACCCTCTCGCCTCATGTGCCACCTCAAAACGCCACGCATTGGCCACGATCCTGCCTCAGGGCCCTTTTGATCGGACCAGCTTAACCTTATCCATCCTTGGACATCACATCCAGGCTCATCGATGTTCCTACACGCGATAGCGGCACCCACCATACCACCAACACGAACCCCATCCCTACCCCTCCCCCTGTGAGCCATTGGCCTAGGGTATCGGCCCTCACCCACACAGCAATTTGCATGTGGACACCGACACATATCCCGAACCACCTTCCCAAACACCGATGCAGGCCTATCGGATTCCCTACCATTCCTTTTTTTCTTTTCAGTTTGTGTATCTGTGGAAGCCCGAATTCAGTAGATACTGGACGCCCTCTTTTTCTTTTCCTGCCCCCGCGCAGCTCAATGGGATGTCAGTCTTTGTAGGAGTTGGTATTACTTAGTGTTTTACCACGTGTTCTGTCCTAATGGACAAGCAGTAAGTCAGAAGATACTGTAGCACGTTAAATCAGAATTTTAAATAATAAAAAAAAGATCGATCGACTCGGAGTTTCGTATTTCTCCAGCATCTCCGGCTAGGCTCGTTCCAAGCCCCGGTTCTCCTCCTCGAGGCGGCCTCCGGCCGTTTTGATCGATGATCGAACCTCTCCTCTGAGAGGCGTGAGGTGGATCCCTTCGGGATCCGGTCTTGTGCCGAGACTACGTCTCCGGCAAGTTTCCGCTGTTCCAGGACGCACAGCCGATCGGTTCTGCGTGAAGCTCCTGCGATTGTACTCGCACCCTCAGAGAAAGCTAGTCGACCACCAGACAGGTGAAACAACATTGCCTCGTGCAGGTCGCACCCGGATACTCACGCACCCCAAAGGTTACACCACTAATCAGCGAGCTGGAAACCGTTTTCACACCCTAACCTGGCTCTTGCGCTTGAAGTTTAGGATCTTTGTGTTCAAGGGAGGATCATCTTCTCCTTCATCACTCTCTGGGCCCCGAACGGGAACGTCACCCGATACTTGCAAAGTCGTCCGAAGTGGATTGGTTGCAGGTCGTGCGCCACATCCTGCTTCGTATTGCATAGGTTCTCACGTAATTAGCCCAGCTCCTCGATATTTGCAATGACCTCCGCGCCCTTCATGATCGGAATGTAGTACACGGCGACCTCGAAAGTGTACGTCCGAACTTCTCGGGGCCCAGCCAACTGATCCCCAGAATACTATCAAGCCCAACATCTTGATCAACAGCTCAGGCTGGGCGTGCCTGACAGACTTTGGCCTGCCAGCGTCCATCGCTGGCCTCGATTACATCGAATCTTCCGTGCAAACGGTCGAGGTGGCCAATGGGTGGCACCGGAGTTCATGGCCTTAAGCCAAGTTCTTCGCGGCTACCTTCTTTCCCTGCGTCGATTGGTGGTGTCCTCATTCAGCCCCAACGTAGGTTCAGGTGAAAGACCGCGATCTTCTGTACTTGCCTTGGAGCGTGCCACTCATGGCCAGAGACGGGTGCGCTGATCGTCATGTGGTGAGGGAAATGACGTGAGGGGGGCGATAGTTCCAGATCCACCGTCTCGGATGCACACGCTAAATGGTTATCAATTGCCGGGGCAAACACCATATTCTTCCAAGATATTTTTGCCATACGAAAACCACTGCCAGTTGACCCTTCGTAGTGAATGCTATCCGGTCCGTTAGTGAGCAAGAGCGCATTGACGGGGTGCGCTGGACTATGAATTGGAGTCTAGTAACAGGAGGTGGATAAATACCATAGGGAAATTTGAAAGATGTGTTGATGAGGTATACGTAGAGAGGGTCGTGCAGCTGTAGATTTTATAGAAGGAAGACGTGTGACATTCAAGATAAAACAGGGACGGGAAAAGGTGGATGATACAAGGTATTTGACAACGAACACAACCGACAAACTCGTGTACAGTGCTCAGAGCATAGAGCGACAGTGCAGATGTGGAGTGAGACAAGACAAGAGAGAGGGTACAGACAGGGTGAATGGCGGAAACTATAAATTATGGACATTGCGCTGGAGGGTTGGGGGCATATGGTAAAGATCCCCGCAGACAGTATAAAGGAAGAGCTGCAATGGATCGTCAGGAACTCGTAAAGTTGCAACATCCACCCGTCGAGAAGATACGTGTGAGTCGATGCGCAGGGAGCTCTTGCGACCAAATAATGGCGGAGGCGTCGCCGCTCGAGCGCGGAACTCGGAGGTTTATGTGACTTGCATCGGGCTCTGGGGGGCATTGATCGTGTTCGCAAAGAGCGGAGTTTGGGCCAAAGGACTCCCGACGCCCCCAGCTGCCCTTTTGTTCCTGCGACCTAGAAGCGTCGCGCTCTGCATGTCCAACTCGAACGCCGTTTTGCGCTGTTTGCTGAGGTCTCTCTGACCAGCCCGGCCGTCGTACCCAGGCTTAACGGTTCCACCACCACCAACCTTCGCCGTGCGTGGCTCGCCTCGCTTCTCACCCTTGCGTTTGATGCTGGTGTCCAGGATATCGTCTTCTCCGTGTTTTCGTCTGGCTTCCTGAATCAGACGCTGGTCGTCCTCGCCCTCATCCTCTTCATTGAGGCCTGGCAACCATCTACCACCCGCGGCCTGTCTATCACGACCTCGGCCCCGTCTGTGCGCACCTTCCTCTTCCATCCGGTGGACTGCATATGTGATATCGAATGCCTCCTTCAAACTCGCAATGCCGGGTGAACGCCCGTCGCGCTCGCCACGCATGTAAGCGTGTAGGAGAGGGGAATCGAGGGGGGCGGTTCCAACATGTTTCACTGCTGGGGTGGGGGGTGCCGGTTCCGTCGGCGCAGCCAGACACCACTCGTGCTGCAAGAACTCATCTATAGTGTATCGTTGTTTGGGGTCGACGCAAAGAAGATGTGTGATCAAATCCTTCGCTGAGGGAGAGTCAGAGACGAAGGCGTCGCATTTGTAGGTCGACGTACCGGACGCAGAGACGGTGTCCCACCAGGGGCTCAAGAAGGTGTAATGCCCACGAGCGACCTTCTCAGTCAGAACGTTGATGCTCTCGTCGTAAAATGGAGGGAAGCCACAGAGTAGTGTGTAGAGGACGCAACCAAGCGCCCACATATCCACACTTTTGGAGTAACGTTCGTCTTTGACAATCTCCGGAGCCGTGTATCCAACGGTGCCACATGGCGTCATCGTCTGTTCGTCCCACACGATCTTGCTGAGACCGAAATCGGCGATTTTTACCCTGCCGATGCCACCCCCTCCAACGCGTGGCGAGAATTCGCCTTCGTCTTCCTTCTCTTCATCGAACTGTTTCGGAGGTGGGGCTTTCGAGGGGATGATTGGTATCCTTTCGAAAAGCAGGTTCTCGGGCTTGATGTCCCTGTGAACAACTCCACGCTCTTCGTGCAGATATCGAATACCGTTGGCGACTTGGAGGATAACGTGACGGGCAAGGTTCTCGCTGAAATATGTCAGTTTGACGATTTGATGAAACAGTTCTCCGCCGTCCATCACTAATTAGTGCCCAACCGATTTAGAGAGGATGCCTGCATAGAAAAGGATGGGGTACTGACGTTCGAGGACAAGGTAGTAGAATTCTGCTGATTCAGAGAAGGCGTAGAGCCTCACAATAGAGGGGTGATCGGTTCCGCGCATGATTTGCACCTCTTACCGAAGGTCAGGATGTGGAAGGCGGACCAAACAGAGCGTCCATGCTTGCCTTTGAGAATGTTTGCACGCTGGACATTCCGAGTCAGAATGGGGCACAAGACAGAGATCAGAAAATGTGAAGCGAGTGTCAGACGTAGAATAGCACCTCAGTCACTCGCGGCTTTTTCTTGAACTGAGGATTGAGGTGCTTATCTCCGGCCTAATCGAGACAGGCGGGGATCCGTTTGTATTTGAACGAAAGGAGCGAATCGGTCAGGAACGCTAACCTGCTGCGAGTTCAACTCGTATTTCCGAACAACCTTGACTGTAAAAAACGGGGGTCAGTGATGGAAGACTATGAGAACATCCTTCCGTACTAGCAACTTTCTGTCCGGTTATAAGATCTTGAGCCTTGTATACATTTGAGAATGCACCACTGCGGTCGCGGCGATCAGCACCACTTCGATCAACCATGACGTGAGAGCGCAACTGACTCTCCCATCTTCTCAAGGATCCGGTATCGTTCGAGGCCCTTATACTGGGGCATATTGTTCTTTGCTTGTCGCTCCTCCTCAACGATCATTTCAGCCTCGCGAGAGTAGTCGGCGGTCTTCTTGGTTTCCTTGGGTTCGTGATGGGGCTTATGTGGTTCAGGATGATCTCTCTCCTTCGGAGGAACGGCGTGATGCTGCCGTTGTTGGTGGGGTTGATGATGCTCAGGAGGAGGGAGATCCACGTCCGGTTTGTCTTGCCTTTGGCCCTGGTGAGCTCTGCCATGGCGGATGAGACCTAGGTTAGCGAGCGGAATCAATTTGATAACTGCGGTTTAATGATAGGAAAAAACAGACTCTTGAAGGTCTCTACGACGCCAGCACCGGATGGCATGATGAGGAAATGTGTGAGATTTGTAAAGGGAGGGATAAGGAGGTCGGGAGGGGAGAAGGGGAGATGGTAGATGGAAGTGGGACAGGTCTGAACGGCTTATAGGAACAGGGGAAACGGTGACATAATCGACAAACCGCGTCACATCGGTGACCTCAGTGAAACGCAGGGTGGAGCACAAAAAATTATAATCTGCGATGTACACATCTACCCTAGCGAATAGCCTCAAGTGTTTCCATTGAAGTCACGCTGTTGCCCCGGATAACCTGTGCGAAAACGCAATCAGTTGGGAGCGAAATAGAAACGCGGTTCCACATACCACAGTTCCAATAGGGTGCCGTTGAGCAGGGGTGGTCTCCTCCTGCGCCTCGTCAAGCACAAGGTTTAAAAACAGGTCGTATCCACGCAACGTGCCGCTGACTTTGCGACCGCCTTGCAGATTCACGAACAGTCGTTTATCCATAAACTATCGCCGGGGATGAATCAGTGAAACTGTGAGGGACGATCAACGGCTTATCCAGATCCTCACCTTTTTCAACTCTGGTTGGGACGCTTTGGACATCGTGGACGCTGCGGACGGGATACACACGTGGCTGACGCGTTGTTGTCAGAATGAGACCTACCTTTTGTGCTCCACTTAGTCACACGTACCGTAAAGGTTAGGAGCAGGAGAGGGTGAGAAACCAAGCACCCAGTCTCGATTGCTTCTGTTCTCTCGACCGCATCTACTGCCACATCGACAACATAATTTCAGCGCACTCGTCCCACCACTGAACAGGCACGGTCCGGGCGTAGCGTGAACATTGTATTCCGAGGGACCATCCGCGATATCGCCTTGACCCACGACGCCGGACTTCCTACAGCCTATTCTCTCTGTATGTTATAAACAGCGCTAATCCGTTCTACGCGCTCAAAATATCTCTGTCACCCAGCCCCCTTCCTACCCATCGATACCAGTTCTAGAGCCATCTCGCTACCCATCCTTCTGATGGCTTCTGTAGCCCAGACTCCCCAAGAGCTAGTGCGAAATAGCGCGACCAGCAGTGCTCCCGAATGGCGGAGACCAACCGAGCAGGGTCCTAACCCCCGTCAGCGTAGGACATCGACACGTGAAGGTACCCGCGGGAACAGGGGAGGTCGCGGTAGGGGCCGAGGAGGCAATGGGGGAGGTCCTCCGCGAAAGGGTTCCACTCCCGCATCACAAGACACCGCTGCCCCTACTCCAAAGGTCGTGGTTAACCCTCCCACTACCACGAATACTCCAGCAGAGCCCTCCAAGACTTCCGAGTTGAGCCCCGGACCGAAGCCAGCCAAAAGAAACTCCGCGACGGCATCGGAGGATTCGCCTTCCGTTTCATCTCAGACAAGCGCCCGACCGCCAAACCCGCGAAGGGGATCTCACAAAGGGAGACCACAATCAGTCTCATCAAACAGGCAAAGCAAACACCTTGACGTTCAACCACCGAGCCGGAAAGCCTCGACTGAGCCGTCATCTCCCAATCTGGCGAAAGATCTGCCTCCCCATCTTGCAACCGCCGCTCCTACTACACCTACCACTGAACTCAAGAGTGATATCGATGCTCTTGTCGAGCGTGTCAGAGCTGTGGCCATGGATCGCCCACATACCCCTGGCAGTCACATAGACTGGGCCGACGAAGACGATGGCCTACCAGACCTGGACGAATGGGGATACTCAGGGGGTGTGACCGCTTCTGCGAAACCGGAGGAGTCGTCGACCTCTATCCCACCTATCCTCGAAGATGCGCCACTAGAGACGGCGATCCCAGAGGTGAAGGTCGAAGGAGAAGGGGGACCATCTCCAGACGGAACCAAACCTCAGGACGCCCAACCGAGAGGACCCGTTCTCGATGCCACGCCACCAACCCACAAGGTCCAGAAAACCCGGTCAAAACGAGGGGGGAAATTAAGGGGGGAATCGCGTCCACAGAAAACACCGCCAACTTTAAACTTGACCGACTCTGTATCGCAGGGATCATCTTTTTCTCCGGTTCAGCCTACACCCGCTATTGTCACACCCCACCCCGGTAAACCTCAGGGAGCAAAACGCCAGAATGCGAACCGAGGACAGAATCCACGGAACAATCAAGGTCGAACGAACCCTAAGGATGACACTAACGGTAACAGTGACGGCCGCCAGCGGGGTCAGAATGGTGGGACTGGGGCTTCTCCTTTGCGCAATTCGGTCCCCACCAAAGCCAGACCCAAGGCTGACCGTACTCTGCCTGAGCAACCTCAGGCCCCAGCTCAAGGCCCCGATATCGTGCAGCTTGTGGCTACTCCCTCTACCGAGTCCGACTCAAAGCCCACAAAGTCCAAGGGGGGTGCATTATTGGATAAGGAGAGGAAGAAGGGAAAGCCCGCGGAAACTTCTCGTGAAACGGATACCGTCGATCTGATCCCAATCCCAACCACCCCAAAGGATACCCCGCAAGAGCCAGAGCCGACTCAGGATGATGTAAGGCCTAACTCCCCCCGCAGTCGGCGCAACCGGAATTCATATAACGCTTCCCACTCCCGTTCTCACACCTACGGCGGTCGCACGCAAGGTGGCCCACCTCATTCCGCCTCGATACCCAACTTTCCCCACCATTCTTCTGATGCTAACCCAACCTCGCCGCAGTCCAGCAATCCCCGTCCACTAGATGTGCGATCTTCAGGCCTCAGTCCAACACCAAAGAGTGCGGGGTTTGAGAAACACAACAGAAACCACTCTTCCCCGCCCGGAGTAGGGGGCGCGACGAGATCACCGCATTCAACTAGACCGGTGTTGACTGGAGACGCGTTGAGCAGAATCGCGAAGTCCCTCAGGGGCTCCTCTGGCTCACCCCCACGCTCAACTCGGCCATCGTCGATTGGAGACGGGTCTAGCAGACTGGCGATGTCTCTTGGAAGCACCTTTGGTTCACCCAAGAAGGATCCCCCCGTACCTCCACCCGCTTCGTGATTTTCCCCGTCGTGTACTGCGGTTTTCCCCCATTATAAACCGTTCTCATCGAAGCCGAGAGACGCTACTTCTACTTTCAATCCTCGCACAGCCTGATTTCTGATTTCGAAAGACCCGGATGGATATATTACACCGAATTTCTCCCTCGTGGACTACCTATACGTGCTTCAGTTTCCTTGTACATTCATTGCCCTTTCTCTGTATTATATAACCGCAGCAGTAACCACATTTCCCAATCCCGCCTGGTTTTTCCACCCCCGCCTTTGTCCACGCTCTATCGATCCATTGGTTACCTTTTCGATGTAGTTGTATTTACCCCAGATCCCTGAATAATCCCAAGCACTCCTACGTCTGGCATCTGCGTCGGACTCGACCTTATGGGCTTGACCCTGGATCTGGCTCTGGATTGGAAGGGCTTGGATCGGTCCCGGACCCCGTGGTGACCAGTGGTAACCTCATCGCGGTTTTCGATCCCCGCGTGCCCGCATCCACTCACTTACTATATGACCTCGATGGTGACCGGTGATGGATACATATGCTCGCGGCACTCCATCTCGAAGTTCGGTCAATTGATATACTTGGATATTTCCAAATGGTAGCATTTAATGCGGACCGCCTTGGATGAGTTCGCAATGGAGAGTGTAGAATTCGAAACGTGCATGCGCAGTTGATAACCCTCGTCCTTCCGTCGGCAGCGTGGAATCCTGTGCACTGGATCATTGGAGACAGCGCCTGAAATTACTAACCGTCACTGTGCATGCCAAGGTCGCTCACGGGACTAATCCACTAAACTTAGTTGGTAGTCCCCGAGGTTCATTAGCTCTTTGATATAAAACTCTAGTCTAGTGTCATGGATCTGATCCACAGCCTCCCTTCCCCCCCATCTCCCTCCCCCACATTGGCCAACGATGTCCCGCACCCATCCCGCGTTCCCGCTCGTCGTCCTATCCTTGTTCTCCCTCTGCGCAAATGCTGTCACCGTCTGGTTGGCTGGAGATTCCACCACGGCCTCTAGGGTCGGCTCTCTCTACGTAGGCTGGGGCTCCGAACTCCAGGATTTCCTCACCATCCCCGTCCAAAACATGGCGATTGCGGGCAAGTCCCTTCGGAGCTTCACCAAGGACGGTCATTGTACGTGCCACTTCTCTCTCTGGTTTCCTTCGCCGCCCGCCGGATCTTGACCGTTTCCTCGACGTAGTCGACTGGATGCATTCACTGGTCGACGAGGGCGATATTGTGATTATCGAGTTTGGCAACTTTGAGGGAGGTGGGCCACTCGGTTCTATCAGAAACAACGTTCTCTGCCCCGGACTCGACACAACGGTCACATGCGAAAGGTCTTTACCACCTGATCCAACCCCTGATCGAAAGATTGCTAACCGGTGTCAACAGCGATGATGGGGAAGTCTTCCACACCTTTTTCAAGTAAGTCTTGGCCCGTGAGCTCGTCGTTACCACCGCTCATGTGACCCCCACCCACGCCGACTTTTAGGTATATGGAGGACGCGGCCAGGTCATTCAAAGCGTTGGGAGCTTTTGTCATAATTTCCTCTCAAACGCCCGGAAACCCTTTCCGATACCACACGGAAACCACCCCGGTCTACGCCCTATATGCCAAAGCTGTCGCGGAGAAGACCGGCGTGGCGTTTGTCGATCACTTCTCGTTGACCCGAGACGAATATCTGAGCCTCGGTGCAGCGGCGGTCAACAAAATGCTCCCTTCCGACGGTATCCACACCACTTTGGCTGGAGCCGAGGTCGCGGCGAGGTCGTTTATCAAGGGTGTCTTGTGCGGGGGTCAGCTGAACCCACTGTATCCGTACGTGTCCGCGGATGCCAGGCTTGTGAGTCCATTTACTACCAAGTTTGCTAAGGTGCCACTGACTTTTCCCCGTGGCGTGCCCAGGAAATCTTGAGACGGAAAGGTGGGGCACTTTGTAAGGGGTCATTATCCCTCAATCCTTGAGCGCTCGGGTTGCATGCCACTTTCGTCCTTCTCTCTTACTTAATGTTTATTGTTTCGGTTTCAAAGTGTACTCTGCTACACGTCCGGTGTACTCAGTGTAACAATAGATGCCTTTTATGACAGCGAGGCGTCGATGAGATGAATTAACTAAGTAAGTAGTCCATCAACAAATGGTCAATCCCCGAGATGATTGGGGTCACGTATGTAAGCGGCTCGCAGTCGTCGGCGCTTTTCTACACGCATACATCACCACGTCTTGGCGAGTGCCGCAATCCGTCTTCCCGCCCACGATTTGTCTACGAACGGAAGGGAGATCTGGCACATTACGCACAAGAAACCAGGAGCAGCGATCACATTCGCGATGCTAGAAAAATTCCAAGGGGGTCTCTGTTTCCATTCCTAGTTGACGACTTGAAGAAAGTCAGGAAAACGTTCGGTCAAACTTTTGTCCGCGAAATGGCCGACGCTCACCATGACGAGGTGGAAAGTCGCCCGGTCACTCAATTCCAACTGGTCAAACCGCCCGGCAGATGTAAGCACCAGTACGACTTGTTTCCGTGCACTCCATTTGTTTCCCGATGGCGCGGCCGTGGCTGCCAACTTCCAAAGTCCAAACGTTCATGGTGAAACAACCATTCTCCGCAGAGAACGCCAGATTCGCGCACCGTACACCGAAGCCTTCGCAAACACTACCGACCTTGCGCTCGTCGGTCACTCTTCATTGACTCGGGATGAGTATTTGGGGCCTGGAGCCTATCTGTGGCAGCAATCTCAACCAACCGATTGTAACGGGGCCAGGGCGCCTGTCTCCGACTCCGCTTCCCCGTCCTTCGAAAAAACTCTCTCACTTGGTTCCCAGGCCGAGTGTGTTCATGTGGCACAATCCTTGTTCGTCCTTACCTCTCCACTAAGCGAAGTGTACACTGAAAAGGCTTGCTAAAGGGTGCGGGGGAGACGTGAAACGAAATTATGTCCGACGATTCAGAGATGTCGACCCGAGACCCCCGACAGTTCCTTTTTCCGGACAGTTTCCGTTCGAGGGTTTGAGACTTTCAAACGCAGTGGAAAGTCGCTCAATGGGAGACGACCAACAACCAATACGTAGAATTGCTGGACTCGTTAAAGAAATTTAGGGGGTAGACAACTGTAAGAGGTACAAACGCCAGATTTCTATGCAGCCATAATCGGCTTCTCACCCAATTCAAGGTCGGATTTCTCCGCAGGATTGGAACCCCCGATACCGCTTGTCAAAACGTTGACCGCCGGCACCTCTGCCACCTGCACGAGCTCGGAACTTCGCGCGGCTCGCTTACGCCTCGCCATGGGGTTCAAGACGAGAGCGGCGATAACGATAGCCATATCCATAACCTGCGAATGCAAAATTTAAATATTGCGCGGGGCGATAGCAAAGCCCGTAGTTCTCACTAAAGTTTGGGGCTAACTTACCACGATGACCGCATATGAAACCGACGCAAAGACGTCAAATTTTTGCTTGAAAGCAAGGGATAGAATCGAGAAGACACCGCCACAGATATCCGCCAACAAGAACGTGATGGAGATCCCAGTCACTTCCTTGCGTTTGTAGATCTCCCAGTACTGAGGTCTACATTCGAATGAGAAAACTGAAGGGGGATCGGGCACGTTACACACATGAAACCCAGACCATTGAACACAGAGTTCATGATGCTAAGAGACTTCAAAGGAACTGTGCTGCCTTTCCTCTTTGAATACTAGCAGGTAGACAGTAAATCATTTGGTCAAATCTCCGCTCGCAAAATGGCCGACACTTACCTTAACGGCATAAATAATCCCCATCTCGCATCCGGCCATCAGGGCTAAAAGGGCGACACCGTAGATGATGCATCGCTTCAACGGCCACTTGCGGCCATAGAACAAACACTGTTCGGAGCGACTTCAGTCATGCAAAAAATCCCTCAGCAGCGCGACCCCGTCACCTGGGTCCACGAAATTACGAAAAGAAATGCGAGTGCATGCGGTTGGAGGATCAACGGGACGTTCAGGTTTTGCACGATGATGTAGACACCAGCGATGGGACCGGAAATCCCCCACATGAAGCTGACAAAAGACATACAATGACCATCCGTTTGCGGGGACAGGGTTTGGCCCACCTACATCAACCACTCGGAAAGTCCGTCTGTAGATTTTGAGCGGTAGCTCTTCCAGATTTGAGGTATGACTTGAACGCTCCAACATACCGTACCTGTCACGATTGAGTAGGGGGTCGGGAGACAGAGTTCAGTCTGGCCGAGGTGTATTGCAGACCTATGGTTCCCAAGACGTTCTCCGCAATCTTGTTAACGACCATGGCAGGTTATTCTTGATAGACCGTTTGTTAGGCTGTTGAACACTGTATCTCGGTAAGAAGGGAGCTTCAGGAGAGAGTAGGAGCGGGCAGACACAGGGATTACAAACCGTTTTAAACACACTCCGGGAATTCCATCCATCCATTCCTCAGGTTACTGGAAACCCGGGGGGCACTCGCGCTCATCTCGGCAGCATTCGGCCCACCCACAGACTCAGATGGATCCAATTGTCAGCCTACAACAACCGCTCAAACAGGCGGCTTATAGATTTTGATCGGTGGTCCATTTAGATCTGAGATGTCATTTACACGGTTCAATGTGCAGCAGCTGCCACGGTTATATAGAGGGTTGTGAATCAGAATAACAACCCAACTGAGGTGTGATGCGTACCGAGGGCTCCCAAGGCATTTTATATCATCTTGTCAGTGAGCGCTTTGAAACGGGGCACCTTGAGGGCCGGCAGGTGAGTAACCATCGACACCGTCCCGTGTTGGAAGGGAATTCGAAGGGATCAGAGACCCAGAATATTTTCGCCTGTATGCAACCCGATGTGGGCAGGCGAATATTTGACCCCTCCTTCTGTTCTCTTCCATTCAAGGCGGCGCGGGGGGTGGGTCCCTGAGTTCTAATCTCGCAGTAATGTCGGCCTAACCAGCGGGGTCTTGCAATTGATCGTAGCCATGCGGGGACACCGAAGGTTGTCACGCGTTCCATCGCAATACTGTTATTAGGGGTTATCAGTCCTTGCCGGGGAAGCACCTGTATCAGGGTCCAAGGGCGGGTGACCTCGTTGAGGGGGACTTCTGGTGTTCTGAAGGTGGAATCATGATGCACAAAGGCTTTGGTGTCTTCGCCGCCTCCTTCAGAAGCTGATGGGGGGAGGTGAAACTTGCTTCGTCGGAGTAGGGACCTATGGAATGCTGACCAAATTACCATCGGAATTTGACGAGAACCCTCGCCTCAGTTCAC
This sequence comes from Thelephora terrestris, assembly GCA_015956445.1. Lineage (NCBI taxonomy): Eukaryota > Fungi > Basidiomycota > Agaricomycetes > Thelephorales > Thelephoraceae > Thelephora > Thelephora terrestris. The sequence continues at coordinate 790,428 of WIUZ02000017.1, read as the reverse complement.
TTACCGGCTACCTTGCATCTTGGTGTCCATAGGAGTTTCACCCTGCGTCTTCTCGCTACTCCCTAGTCATCCTACGCAGTCCAGCGGTTCGGACACTATACTGCCTGCATGAAGATGAGGGTTTTCAACGATCCACTCGCGGCAGTTAATCTCGTTCGTCAGTATTTTGAGCCGGCCTACAAAAAATGGTTTCAGTCAATCCAAGATGCTGACTGCAACAAAAAATGGCTGATGCTCGGTTTTACTAACACAGGCCGTCCAACAGAGGTGTAGTACCAGAGGTCACAGGTTCTCCAGCGCATTGTATAAACGACCTCTCGATTGGCTGCAACGAGAGGGAGGGTTAGGCCCGTACCAAGTCCCAGTTCTCCTCGTCGAGGCACCCTGCGGCCGTTTCGATCGATGATCGAACCTCTCCTCTTCGGGATCCAGTCTTGTGCCAAGACTATAGAGGGGGGGGGGGGGGGGGGGGGGGTATCTCTCGTCCACGCAGATGGGTCATCAAAACTGATCATTCCTCGATAGGACAGGGGTCATCGTCTAGGGTAAATAATTCATGACGGGGAGTTCCGTCCGCGGTCACGATTGACAAGTTTCGGCGGGTCCCACAAATCCTAGCCAGATTTCTGGCCGCGATTTACCTACCACCCGCTTCAGGATAGGAATTATTGGGAGGGTTCGGGGATCATTGTGACCTCCTCCATCCTCGCGGGCTCGAAAGCTTGTGTAGCTCGCTTGCGCCTCGCGATAGGATTCAGAATTATAGCGGCGATCACGATAGCCGTATCCATAACCTGTGGATGTGGGGGGCTGAGTAGGTCTCATAGCTTTTATGAGGGAGAAAGAAGAGGTGACTCGCAATAACGACTGCGTAAGTGCTCGATGCAAAGACGTCGAACTTTTCCTTGAAGGCAAGAGATAAAATCGAGAAGACGCCACCGCTGATGTCTACTGCCATGAATGTCATGGAAATACCAATCACTTCCTTGCGTTTGTAAATCTCCCAATATTGTGGCCTACAGCTAATTGAGCGAACCGGGGGTCATCGGATGCGGGCGGGCACGTCACGCACAAGAGACCCAGAGCAATGGTCACGGCACTCGCGATACTGAAAAACCTAAGTGGTGCTGCGTCGCCTCTCTGAGCTGGAGGCTAAGCAAAGATGGAAAAACGTTCGACCAAGCTTTCATTTCCAAGATGGCTGACACTCACCCTGACAGCGTAAACCATCCCCACCTCAAATCCAGCCATCAGAACGATGAAGATGGAAAAGTAGATGATACAGGTTCGCAGCGGCCACTTGCGGCCATAAAATAAACACTAGGGTGATATCAGTCACCCCTATGATTTCACCGTGAGGGAACATTATCTGCACCTGAGACCACGAAACGGCGCAGAGAAATGCAAATATTTGCGGTTGGAGGATTAGAGGGATATTCAGGTTTTGCGTGACGGCGTAAGTGCCAAGGAGGGGCCCAGAAATCGCCCACACGAACCTGACGGATGATCAACCCTTCGTCCATGTTAACAGGGACTGTTTCACTTACACCAACCAGTCTGACAAGCCGTCTGTGGATTTTGAACGATAACTCTTCCAGATCTGGGGTATGAGTTGTGCGGTCCAACATATAGTACCTGTAGGGTTCAAGTGGAGGGTGAGAAAACAGGTTAAGCACAGTCCAACGAAGAGACGGTACGGACCTATAGTTCCCAAAACGTTTTCCGCAATCGTGTTGGCGACCATGAGGGAAGTGTGGGTGGACGGGTCGCTAAGTAGGGTGTCTTCAAGTTGGTGGTCAGACGAACAGGCGAGCGACCAGTTGTTGGGGGATCGAACTCCTGATAGCCCCGATGTCAATGCTCCGGGACGGGTCGGAGCTGGACTCAATTCGGAGGAGCTTCTAGGTGACCACGGCCCACCCTGCTTAGTCGCATGGTGCTGTTCGAGTTGTGGTATATCTGGTTCGCACTCTATTCGGACGCTCATCAGGACGCCGAAGAGGCGTCGGTGGTCTGCGCAGGATGATGTAATCCGTGGTTACGAATGGCGAACCGGACAAGCCTCTCGCTAGGCGTACCGGCTAAGTACTGTTTCTATGCACGTACTGGAGATACCCCGGCTGAATTATACCCCTCCTATGGAAGCTCAAAAGGTTGCAAAATTGTCGGGCTTTGAGTAAGATAACGGGAGGTTGCTTGTCGTTGCCAATGGCAAGTGTTGGATGAATTTCGGAGGTGGGTGCGTTTCAAGTTCAGAACGCGCTCTGCATTCTGTGCTGATGGCGATCATCACAGTGGATTTGGGAATAAAGTTCCCCGCCTAGTATGACGGAACGCATCCCTTTCTTGACGGAGAAATTGCGGTAGGATCTGGTGCATTCCATACAAAGAGCCCGCCTTGGAGCACACCCAAACCGTCTCGATTGGTCACCTCCGCGGAACTCACGGTGGCGCATAACTTCTTATCCAGCATATAAGTAGGTCACGGTGCTTTCCTCCAGTTCAACGAGCATATCGAAGCTGATTCCCACGTAGTTAGGCGAGCAAGATACAAATAAGTTGGGTTGAGGAGAAGGAACGAGCCTCGTGGTTCTGTCCCTTCGCCACGCATCAAGGAGAAGAACTGCGACAGGCGAGAGAACCTAAATACCACGGCTAGGTGCACTCAAAGATTGCGCACGGTATTGTGAGGAGGTTGCACTGCTCAATGCTTACCGATTGGCGAACGGAGCTGGTATTCCTCCGCGGGGTGGGACTTGCATTTGTATTCTTACTGCTCCGGCCCGCCTGCAGTCGTTTGGCCGACTTGACACAAGGTTGCAGAGATCACCTTCGGAGATCACAGTGCTGAAGCGTAGGGGAAGTCCACCAAGATCAGTGCTAGATTCGCACTCCACCCTTTAATATCAGGCGACTCGGACCGTTCCAAAGCGCGGAGAAAGCGCCCCACCGGCAACCCAGTCAGAGTTCTCAAAAGTGACGGTTACTGCCAGGAAGATCCCCATGGTGGGAGTCCCATGTGAAGGTACGACCAAGCTGGAAGCTGTACCACGAAGACGGCAATTCGGATGGTGAAAGCGACCGTGCCAGTTCCACCCTTCTGTCCCTTTGACTGGTTGGTGGTCACGAAGCTCATAGGTCCGCCCCATTTGGATTTACGACAGCCCTCACACCTGAGACAACGGCTCACGCTACAGATCCTCGGGAAGCCCATTCTATAGATTATGTCGAGGATCATCAGAACTAAAGTAAGCCAGCTCAAGCCCGACAGATTTTATGGGTTTCGATATGTCCGCCAAGTTGGACACGACCCCCAAACTCACCAACATGTTCCGCAGTCGCCCCTCCCACATCAGGGAGATGTCCTATTAGACCGATGTGCAGTTGGAAACCATGTAGAGCCCCTGGAAAGATGATGAAAACGCACTGTGGTCGTCGACGCCCTCGCTTTGACAACACCGATAATCTCGTTGGGTGGTTTGGAAGGAGCTGGCTGCGCTATCGAGATCAACGATAGAGGACTCTCTGATCCCACTTCTGGGACCTTCTCCTGCTCAAGCATTGGCTTTAACCTCGACCTCCTCATCCACCACTCCATGCCCATGGTCCACTCGCTCTCATAACTGTACACGTTGAAGTCGTACCGGGAGCACATCGATAGGTTACGTGTCACCCTAGCCGCGTAAGCACCCGACATGTGCCCGATCATAGGATTGAACAAGGCTGTTATCGAAGTTGGGGGTTGTGATGGGGCATATGAGGGTGAGGAAGATAGCGCGGAAGAGGCTGTGGATGGGAGTTGGAATGAAGGGGGCGTGGCGTCCGGCAAGGTAGTAAAACGGATCCCGGTGGAGACCCCTGCACTTCGTTCTCTTGCGCTGAAATAAACCTCGGCTCCGGCTGATATCCGCCCCCTTAACCCACCCTCCATAGCTTCCTCCTCATCCACGCGTTTCCGACGAGAACCGGTCGACACAGCTTGAGGTTGCTGAGCTTTTGTGGCCTCTTCGGGCGATGGTGCAAGTTTGCCAAAATTGTGGAGCATCCGCACACCAAACATCCCATCTTCAGCGCTCCAAGTGTATTCTGTGCATGTCCTGCCGGTGTCGTGTTGTAGGCTTAGCATAATATTGCTTGTGGGGATGTTGACGCCTCGCGTTCTTTCGGCGGAGAGCGAATTCGACCGGGGGTCCGAGATGGCAGCCACCAAAGCTTGGAGGTTGGGGCTTAATCTCGTAGAGTATAGAGCATCGACTCTACCAGTTGGAATGTACAGCCGACCGTAAAGCATATAATCTAACGGGGGCACACCCCATCAGCTCTCCGAACCTAAACACACACGACTGAACACACGTACGCACCTCTTGTGTCCACCCTCTCGCCAGCCAACCATACCTCTTCCTTCCCCTCCGGTTGTCGTGGTTGGCTGTACACCTTGAACCGTTCCATCATCTCTTTCAATTGCACATTACGCGAGTTCTGGACGTCGAGCTCACACGACGTAAAAATGTAGCCAATGGACCCGTGCAGGGACGGCAGGGCGTCCATAGCGTAGGTTGTCCTAAATAGAGCATTCGGGGATTTGGAGATAGAGAAATGGAGACCTCGTGGGACGGTGAAGTCAAGCAAAGCTGTTACCCCGGATGTGGCTTAAGCGGATGACCTGGTGTGAAGCGCAGAGGTAGACTGACCATGGGAAGCGCGGGTTAGGTTTGCGTACAGGCTGTCTTCGTTCCATCCCGTTGCCTTGTAATAGCTCCGTAAGACGTAGGTCGCAAACGGATGCATTTCAATCGTGGAGGTCCGTGGTAAAAGGGGGCACTGTGATTTGATTCTAACAACTACAAACAACCGCCCAACGTCACGATGTACAACTACAACTACAAGTCCAGCTTGGACTCCGAAAGCTATAAGCTGTCCAGCCTCGAAATTACATACTGTATCGATGGCCTCTCTGCCGGCTTCAACGTCCAACATTCCTTCATCAGGTCCCAGATTTTGTCGTTCGTAATGGTCGGGGGTCGGGCCGGGATCACACCAGCTGCGACCTTGGCGATCACCGTGAACATCGGGAGATCATGGTATGGATCAGTTCTCGTCAGGACTTCGTACATGACCATCCCGAATGACCAGATGTCTGAGCTGGTACTGCCCACTCGCGGGTTGAAGGTCTCAGGTGCCATCCACCTGACGGGCTCTATGCCGCCTGGAGTGTGCTTTTCGATTGTATGCGTTACCGCGGTCGGACCTGACACATCGAAGGCGGTCTGAAAAGAGATTAACGACAGCCCCAGATTAATCCTATGCGTGACGAGTACCTTTGAGAGTCTGAAATCCTGTAGCAACGGGTTCCAGTCTTGGTCGATGACAATAGATGTCTTGAAGTCGAAAGCATGAGACCCAGGAAGATATATAAGATAAACCACGTACACAATTGAGATCACCGTGGAAGATGTGAGGCTCCATGGTATGGACTAGAAGAAGAACCTGGGCGATACCCTTGATCTGACACATGGTGAGCAAAGGGTCTGGTCGGCGAGCGAGTGTTCCCTCACAATTTTAATGGGATCCAGTTGTGCACCGGATCGTAACACTTCGCGGAGGGTCCCACGCTCGGGTTTTGCATTCACGAGATATCTGGATCCCATGTCAGATTACGTCGGCTTGGTTACATGGTGAAGACTCACGCGGCGCCATCATAGGGTACATAAAAACCGTACAAGGGTAGTACCCGAGGCGGGGTCCCTTCCTGTCGGCGTAGTTCTTGGTCCTTCTTCCACAGTTTGCTCCAGATGTCGAGCTCCCGCCTTAACCTCTGGAGTGGATACTGCGTCAGCTGGAAAACTCTGGGTGGCGTATTCTCCTACCATCATTGCCTTCCCTTGAGGATCACCGTAAGAAAGCTTCTTACACCAGACTTCCTTGCCGAGGTAGGTCCCAGGGTAGGAGTCGTAGAGCCCACATGCACCAACAGGGTGTTGAGACGTGATTTGAATCTCGCTGTCCCTCAGGTTTGGGTCTGGTAAAACGATTCCGAATTCGTTTTGTAGTTCAAGGATGTTTTCCTGCAGGACATTGAACTTGTGCTTTTCGTCCTTGTCTGATGGGTCGATGTTCCGGTATACCTGAGGGTTGGTCAGGACATAGCACCTTTGCGACCGCAAGCAAGTACCTGTTGCATCGCCTTCATCGCGTTATATCCTTCTTCTACGTTCCGAGGGAAGAGACTCCCTCGCTTGTTGGCAGCGACGATGAAAGTTTGCATGTGTTCCACCATTTCTGTGGTACTCCTTCGGGCTTGGGCATGGAATAGTAACTGAGAACATGTCGTCCGTCAGTTGTTGTAAACCTTGGTATTCCACACGGACTTGCCTGGAGCTTCTCCACTACACGATCGATATCCGATGTGGAGGAGGCGACATCGTCGTCTATCGAACCGGTGCGGAGGAACGTCTTCCATTTGCTCTTTTTTGCCCAACGCTTCATCCGCTTGTCTACGCCGGCAATGACACTAGGTTTGCGCGGTAAGGATAAGTCGAAGAGAACCCAGCAATGCGTTTTCGCTTACTCGCTGGTCTCGTTGATACCCTTCTCTAGCCCCTTGGATGTGGGTAGTCCATTTGATGACTCAGCGTCCAGGAATTCGAGGAGAGATACGCATCGCTTCTGCAAGTCCAGGACGTTCTGCCTGGACAGACTGTAAGCTGTCTCGTCGAAAGGAGGCGTATCGGGGGTACTTGCCTTTGCCTCGGGATGTTGTCGCATGTCTCGATCAGGACTACAATAACATCGGCGAGGACTGACACCCCTGGGACCCCACAGAGACCGCCAGCAAGCCTAACACCAAGCTTGAGAAAACCGACAGCATCCATTGAGCGAGGCTGGGTATTGGGTTGGGGGAACCCTGTGTATAGACTCGTCCGGTTAAGTACACCGCATCCAAAGGGCACGTTACCTATTCCAGGGCTCCCAATGCCTCGAGGCCGCCACGGCAGTGTACCAGCGTCCCAGGGAATATTGCCTCCGGCTGCTGGCCGGCGATAACCGGGGGAACGCTGATCCAGCTGCGGGACCTTTTAAACCCCACTGCCACGGCCCCTATGACTGACACGGGTGAAGAAGCCGAAGAGCCTCAGTTCAGCCCATTCTTTGGAACCATTCTGGAACCAGGGTCCTCGTTCAGCCCAACGTTTCTTCTCACTGTCGATGGGTCGTTTACCGCCCTGTTTGTAGTCCTCGTGACCTTTGCGGTCCTTACTCGGGGCAACTTTCACCTTGTTTTCTTGACGTTGATTGAGCTTGCACTCTGGGCAAGCGTGAAGTGGTACGTAAAGTATCCTTGCGGTTCCGATGGTGGAGCGATAACAAAAACATTTCCCAGGTTTGTGCACGAATGGAACCTTGCGCAAAGTAACCATACGCCTTCCCTCAGTGAATCGAAGTCCAAGGCGGATTAAAAGGCGCCATCCATTAATATTCCTGATGAGGTGAGCCCGGCTCTCCCTTTCACCTCCTTCCTTTATCACCGGACTCGTACCATCTTTTCGTTCTCTTCGAGCTTTCCTGCGCAAGGCCGAATACTGAGGCGATTCAGATGCCGATGATCACCGCGCTCAGGCTATCAAGTCACTCACGCTCCCTTTCAGTGGCATCCAGACCTTCCCTAAATGACTGCGTCGCATCGTTCATATGTCCACCACTCGCGTGGCCTAGAGCTGCAAAATGTTGGGCTTGATCAATCACCTCGAGCAGCCGCTGCCTGAAAGTCTGTGCAGAACGATCGTGAGTAAGGCAACCTGCTCGCGGCCGTGCCTCCCACCCTTGCCAGCAGTGCGGACATTAAATCGCCGTGTTCATCGTCCAACCTGGGAGTTTCTGATGGATAAAGTGAGGCTGGGTAGTTGCAACTGGTTTACATACAGTGAGAAGAGCATCCTCCCGAATCCATACCATAGACCACCGGCTCCGACTAGCCCGGCAAGCTTGACGCTTGTAGGCTCTGCCCTCAATGCGTTCTGGACTCGCGTGACGAATGGGCCTGGTATTGTGAAATCTGCGTAGTTCCTATCGCATCGCCATGAGTATCTGAAACACACCCAGCGCGCACACTCACGAGTAGATCAAGATGTAAGCCATCCACAACGGAACCTGAACCTTGCTATCTCGTTTAATCTACCGAAGGGCATACTCGATATCAGCGCGAATAAGACACGATAGAAACGTACATCACGTTCCGAGCCACCATCTAAGTGGCCCATGTCCGGAATGTCTTGCTTGAATTTGCATTGTATCTTCTGCATTCTACAACTCAGTCTCGTCCAGAAACAAGCACTTTCAAAACTGACACCCGACCTGGTTCTCCGCTAAGATTGAGTCGATAGAGTAGTAATCATCGTCCATGTCTGGCTTGTCGTGGGAACGCTGCGCGCACCGGAAAGTCCGACACCACCATGCTCTTCCAAAGTCTCCGAGGTGCTTTTCGGTCCCTCCCACGAAACACTACGTGTAGAAACCGCACACTGTTACTCTCGCAACATCGGAATTTCAGTCAGACGAGAGCATGGAGGGCAACAGAGGATATCGACACTTTCGCGACTCGCTACCAGAACACCGCTCTATTCAAGAAGCTTGCTGACAAGCCCGCAGCGCTGGCCGCGCTGAATAACTTTGCTCAAATACTGAAAGATGAGGGTTCGTTATGGTCCCGTCAGTTCGTGTACGGGGCGTCAGGGTGCTAACCACCCGGTTTCCGAAATAGGCATCGACATCACTAGCGGCCAGCCACCATCCAAAACGCAGATGTTCAAACTTGCCATGAGCCCAAAGTTCAGGGATGGCGCGAAGAAGGTCGTCGTCGAGTTGCAGAACGCTGGGATCGATTTGTCTTCCAAGGTGAGTTACCACGCTCTACCTCTTCTTTTCTACCCACGACTCACCTTCCGCTCCTCGTCTTCAGGAGGCTATGGAAGAGTTGACGAATTTCGCTCAGTGGTCTAAGAAGTAGAAAACATCGAACCTACGCGCTTTTACGACTGTATTCTCTATCCTAATACTCCCACTTGCTGTGCTCTGCTCCTCCGATATGCCTTCGCCCTTGCCTGCCGTTGGGACCGCAACGACTTCTCCTGCACCTGAGATCCAAATCCCGCCTGTCAGGATCCATTCTGTTGAATACCCCGGCTACGTGCACCCGACTTCTGTTCCAGAGGCAGTCAGAACTCTGGGTGGCCATCAAGTTCTCGAAAAAGCGTTTCGAAAGTCCACCAAACCCGACGCGTTCCTCGAGCTCAGATACCGACCAGACAATCCCTTCGCGCACCCTATCGCCGGAGAAGTGGTTCAAACGAACAGCATCCTTCTCAAGGTTGTAAAACGGAGGAGAAAGCGCATGGAGGGAACCTTGACCGATGAACAGGATGCCGGTTCAATCGGAGAATATACAGTTGAACCTGTTGGGCTTATACCTGGTACCGCTCGATTTCGAGGTGAGTTTACTGGTCAAGTTTGTCTCTCGGTTGCGGCTATACCTTGAGGCCTCGTGCAGGACTCGCTGATTACCAGTACAACCCCGATCCCGAAGACCCCGTCTCGAAACTTCGAATGGCAATGGAAGATCTTGACGGTCAGTACTGAAACTATGGGCTACCTCAGCCTAAACCTCTCCTCTTCTAGTCGACGCGATCCGCAAATTCATTATCCCGGAAGAAAAGGAAGACTACACCGCACCTCGAGACCCGAATGCCATGTCAATAGACCCGGAGATGTCTGGGGGGCCCCCGAATGCCACGGTAGAGATGAAAAGCACCATGAGGACCTTCCCTCCACCTCTCTTCAGCAGGATTAGCATCCCTCAACAATACAAGTGAGCTTATTCGATGTTTTCACCCATGTATCGAAGTACTAAGGCTTCTTCAAGCTTCAAGGCAAATCCCAACTCGCGGGTCGTGACGGTTGTCGATGAAGCGACGGGGGTGGAGAAGCAACGCTACGTGAACAAGGACCGGTGGAAGGGGTACGGCCCAGTCACTGCGATGTATTCAGACTCCGGGGTGGGCCTGATATTTGATTGGGTATGAAACGGTGGTGTTGATGAACAAGCCTAGGTTCCTACCGAGCCGACCGACGTGGTTGCTCAGATGAGAAACTCCGTCAACAGCAATATCCAAAAAGCACTTCTGGAGGTAGGTTAGGACTTTCACGGTCTCCCGCGCAGAACTGTGAAACTGGCCCTTAGAAATTCTCTCAACGCCCCATCTGGACACGGACCGCAATCCTGAACCAGTTCACTCCCGCGGAAGCAAGGGAGATCCACAAGTGAATGTCCTCCCTTTCTCGTTGGTCCTGATGCTGAAGCTGCCACAGCTCCAAGATCCACCTCCCGCTTGTTGCTTACGTCTTTCAAGATGGCCCTTGGAGGGATACCTTTGTTAGGTTCGGCTATGATCCTCGGAAGGACATTAATGCGCGTTTGTGGGTATCGATTACGCCACGCGTGTCTGCACTCGCATAACCCACGAGTTCCTTAGCTATCAACGTATCTATTTCCGGAACGCAAACCATTCTATCGTGCGGCCGTCAGTCACAGAAAGGAGGCAAGACGTCCGGAACTCTACCGAAGGAGGAGAGGACAAAAAGTAACTAGCTGGCCGCCGAATACCTATCGGAAAATGCTGACATTAACGATTCTAGATTCTCACACATCTTCGATGGCGTTCGACTCAATACGGAGACGGCAGCGTTCCAGTTGTGTGACATCCACGACGGGATGTTGAAACAGATGATAGAGGGCGAAAACGATGAAGACCTCAGAGAGGAGTGTGATGTACGTGAACTTGTGACATCTTGGTCGACCTCAAGGCTCACACCTCTGTCGCTTCAAGGCCACCGATGGGTGGTACACCTCCCAAGCAATCGAAAGGATCAAGGTCGTGCTCCGACACAAATTTTTCCAGCTTCTCCAGGGCCACATTGCGACAGAGGAAGAATGTGAAGCCCTGCTCAATGAACCTCTCTCGAAGGCGACGATGAAATCTAGGGCTCCAAAACTTAGGATGGGAAAACATAATATGGCAAAAGGAGCGTTGCCTCCGGAGGAGCTGGCAGTATGTGTTAATTTGTGTGACCTATTTGTGAATGGCTAAACAGATCCTTTAGGCGATGAGACTTCACGCTCAACTTCAAAAGGGTATGCAAAAACGTTCGTAAAATTACAGAGTTATAGCACATTGTTTCCAAGACGACACGAAATCTCCCCCTCCTTTAGATGAATCAGGGAACTGTTGTTGAGGAAACACACGCTTAGTCGACAGGCGAGATGCGGGTTGCCCCTATCTTGAGGGGGAGCTCAACTCTCAGGGACCAGGGTGTTCGGCTTCTGCGAATGATCGGACCCATGACATACACAAACCTAGACCCTGTGAGCTTTCTTGAGCGGAAAATCATACATCGACACGGTAAACGGATCCTGCGATTTGGTGATACAATGTTTTGGCTTGCATGTCAAGGAAAGGAGACCAGTTCGTGCTAAGTAACACGCATATTACCAGAGTACGATGATGGATACGGGGGAGCGGTCAGACGAAGAAATCATGAGGCGGCCTTCTTCCTCTCGTGCTGCGCTTTTCGCTATACAAGAGGTTGCAAAAAGGGAAATCAGTGTCGCCGTATCATATTGCAAGTAGAAGGTTGGCTACGCACAGATCCTTCGAGGGCGAACTTGGCGTTGCGTCTGAACTTTGGGTCAACCTAACAAAAAAGAGCCTACGTCAACACCCGGCCTCCCAGGAGAATCATAGCAAATATCAACGCACCCCCCTCAAGGACGGCTTCCGGTGGCTCGTTGGCCTTTTGATGCCGTTCCGGTGAGCTTTGCGGCTCTGGTTGTGATTTGTGTGGCTGGCAAAGAATCCGACCAATGAGAACCGCGAAGCCGCGGTGCGAAAAGACCGAGGTACCTACTTCTTGGACTTGGCCATGTTGAATCAAGGGGGGGAAAGTCCGATACTTGGGCGGGTGTGGGTTTCGGGTCGTGGTGTGAGATTACGTTCCAAATCGGGAGGGCTGCTTTACAGTTGATCGGAAGATACCGCACCGATCAACGTTTTTCGATGGACAGTTCTCACGTTCACTCCGCCAGGTCACGTCGGTATCGAAAGTGCATGCTGGGGCTGCATAGAATAACGGTACAGAGGAGTAGAGCGGAACATACTCTGCCCTAGGATTCCATGCACAAGCACCCTCCGAATCTGTATTACTCTGCATTTGTAGGTTCAGTTTGCACCCTCGGAGTGTGCGTTGGCCGGTTTCTCACCACCAGGACCCGCAGCCCAGGGTTAGTCACAATAGGCAGAGCCTCCGATGGTTGCAGTTATTGTGAAAAAGTCTCCTCGAATGAATTAGCTTCCTGAGACGTGCCATCCCGCAGCCCGTGATTGACATGGTCTGAACCGTACTTGTCTCTATTGATCGAGTTTGAGGCGGCCATCCCTCCGACGTATGGAAATTATTCTTAGGGAACGACGTTGAAGAGTTCCGGTTGTTGAGGCAGGGTATCTACCAGCATTCCTGGGATCCATCTTCGTGCAATGATTGTCGAGGGTAGTCTGACGTACCTCATACGCCCGCGCCTACAATGGCCCCACGGTCCTTCGACTTCGTATGGGACATGACGGATGTCGTTGGTCCAAGAGTATACCCTTGCGAGGTCATAACGGTTTCTGGAAAAGCGGTAGCAGTCGTGAGAAATCTGAGCTGTCCAATCAGCAGTGAGCCGATCCAAAGCCCGCCTCACCTCGTGGTTTTCGGTGTGCTTCGGCCGAGGGAAAACTGTGGGGACCGTTGTGGAACGAATTGGAGGTTTTGAAGCGCTGATACGCACCGAGTCGGGAACGCTGGGTGCCCGAATGACATTCTTCCGAGATTGCTGGGAGTTTGACAGTTGACTCTGTTCGGCCGAACCGACGGGCCTTTAATTTGCTCCTTTCACCGTTCCACCTCCTTGTCATCTCTTTTCCACCCTCTGTCTCGCCGTCCAGCAGATTCTCTCCAAAAAAGGATCACTAAAGTACATCTTACCGACAGTTGGATCTTCGACAAGTTGTTCACTACCTCGAATCTATCGATCTGATCTGACCTTCCCCACACCAAAACCGTAGAACCGGATTTATCTGCACGATCTCATCACATTCGAATTCACCGCTATGCCAGCCAACGTTCAGGAGCCCCGAACGTTGTACGATAAAATTTGGGATGATCACGTTGTGTAAGCCAGTCGTGCCATCGACTCCGCTATCTCCCTTGGGTTTCTTCTCATCTCCTGCAGCTCTGCCCAAGAGGACAATCTGGCCTTGATCTACATCGATCGGTATGAAGCTTAGGGTTTCCCCTTCCCGATACGTCAAGAGCTGATCTAGAGTCTTTATACAGTCATCTCGTTCACGAAGTAACCAGCCCCCAAGCTTTTGAGGGATTGTGCGTATTCCTAGCCGCTCGCATCTCACCGGTAGTCTGACTCATGATTCAATGATAGGAGGAGCGCCGGTAGACCAGTCCGTCGCCCAGATTGTACCCTCGCGACTGTGGACCATAATGTCCCGTGCGTATGCGCTTTCCTACTTAACAAAGTCAATCCTGAGTCAATCCTAGAACGAATTCCCGCAAGAATTTCACCACCATCTCGTCGTTTATTTCGGAGCCCGATTCGCGCGCTCAATGTTCGGCGCTGGAAGACAATGTTAAAGAGTTTGGACTAACGTACTTCAGCATGACCGATAGGCGACAAGGTGTGTGTGTAATAGACGCCAAAGCTATGTACATGGAAGGTTTATCCATTCAACAGGTATCGTCCATATCATTGGACCCGAACAAGGATTCACCCTCCCTGGTATCACCTGTGTTTGTGGTGATTCACACACATCGAGTGAGCGTGGTTCCATCATGTTCACCCCCTATTCTAACGTACTGTAGCACACGGCGCTTTCGGCTCCTTGGCTTTCGGAATCGGAACCTCCGAGGTCGAGCACGTCCTCGCCACTCAGACCCTCTTGCAAAAGAAGGGCAAGAACATGCGGATAAATGTCAACGGTACTCTCCCAGAAGGCGTCGTTTCGAAGGACGTGGTGCTTCATATTATCGGTATCATTGGCACAGCCGGGGGAACCGGAAGCGTTATCGAGTTCGCTGGTTCCGTCATTCGTGGATTCAGTATGGAAGCCAGGATGAGCATGTGCAACATGAGCATTGAAGCCGGTGCTCGTGCGGGCATGATCGCTCCAGATGAAGTCACCTTCAAATACATTAAAGGCCGACCTTTGGCCCCCAAGGGCGAACTCTGGGACAAGGCCGAAGCTTACTGGAGGACTTTGAAGTCGGACGAGGGTGCCAAGTTTGACGTCGAGATCAACATTCAGGCAGAGGATATCGTTCCCACCGTTACATGGGGTACTTCGCCTCAGGACGTGGTGCCAATCACCGGCGTTGTCCCCGATCCATCCGCCATTTCCGATTCTACAAAGAAGAGCAGTGTGGAGCGCTCCCTCAAGTACATGGGCCTCACTCCCAACACGAGGATGGAGGACATCGTTATCGACAAGGTTTTCATCGGTTCCTGCACCAATGGACGTATCGAAGACTTGCGCTCCGCAGCGAAGGTCATCCTCGCGGCGGGTCCTGACGCTAAGGTCGCCTCGAACGTCATCGCCATGATCGTCCCGGGATCTGGTCTGGTGAAGCAGCACGCTGAGGCCGAAGGGTTGGACGTCATCTTCAAGAGGGCTGGCTTCGATTGGCGAGAGGCTGGCTGTTCGATGTGCTTGGGTATGAACCCCGACCAGCTTGCTCCAGGAGAACGCTGCGCTTCCACAAGCAACCGAAACTTTGAAGGGCGTCAGGGTGCAGGTGGACGAACGCATCTCGTCAGCCCCGCCATGGCCGCTGCGGCAGCGATTACTGGCAAGTTGACTGACGTTCGCAAATACTTGGGTGTCAGTACGGAGGCATCGGATCCCAAGTCGAAGTTGACCAGTGCGTTCGACTTCTTGACAGACCCAGTCTTGCCATCTCCAGCTCCCGTCAAGCCCAACGAGGAATCTGCTAGCTCCGACCAATCTCTGCCACCGCCATCGACCCCATCTAGCATGGAGAAGTTTACCGTGGTCAAGGGTATCACTGCGCCCCTGCATATTGAAAACGTGGACACAGATATGATCATCCCGAAGCAGTTCTTGAAGACCCTCAAGAGGACTGGGCTCGCCAATGCCCTTTTCTATACTCTCAGGAAGGACCCTCGCACTGGGGAGGACACGGACTTCGTGTTGAACAGGTCACCTTATAATCAGGCGAAGATTCTTGTCTGCACTGGACAGAACTTCGGTTGTGGCAGTTCCAGGGAACATGCTCCGTGGAGTTTGTGAGTCTGATTGCGATCGCTTCCGACAGATATGTTGCTCACAGATGGCACTAATTCTAGGAAGGATTTCGGGATCTGTGTCATCATCGCCCCCAGCTTTGCGGATATTTTCAAAAACAATACGATGCAAAATGGAATGCTTCCGGTGGTCCTCCCCGTCGAGCAATGCCGTGCATTGGCCAAGGACGCTGAGGAAGGACTCGAATTAGAGGTAGATTTGGAGAAGGAGGAGGTTCGTAGGGCCAACGGAGAGTCGATCCCGTTCACCACGGATCCTTTCCGGCGCCACTGTTTGCTGAACGGTCTGGACGACATCGCTTTGACGCTTCAGAAAAAGGAGAAGATCGAGGGATTTGAGTCGCATCGAACGGAGACCTGGCCGTGGTTGGATGGATTTGGATACGAAGGAACGAAGATTCCCTTGACTCGGGCTCAGGCTGCTGGTAAAAAGAAGATCGATTGGTAGAGGAAAGAGGGGTTGGTGATAAGTGTCCAGTGCTTTGTTGTGAGATGTACTAGTGTCGTGTTTCATTCTCTCGCTGTTGTTTCAGTCTGCGGTCAGCACTGTATCTGAGGCGATCAAGAATGGCTGTGTGAAATTCGCCGAGGCTATCACGGTGTCTAAATAGCGTATGGTGCTCAAAGTGGGACAGAGCCGGAGCCCGTCCTTTTCTAATCACCACCACTTCCTCTTCCCCCTACGACTGGGCGGGATGCGACCTGAGTTGTCCCTGTTCGATATGCCCGTTGCAGCGGATGACGAGGAGTTCGGAGCCGACGGCAGTGAGTGACTGCGACGCCCTCGCTAATGTTTGCTTGTGGGTGATTGTTATGAACTCACGATGGAACATTCAGACCAGGCCGCTCCCAAACGACCAGCCGCCGTACGTCAAGAGACGGACTGGATCCTGTCCTACTACCAACAGGCAGGCACAGAGCCTGAGGTCGACAACGACGGGGACCAATTGAAAGGGGCGCGCAGGGTATCAACGCCAAGCACAACCTCCTCAGATTCCAATTCGGCTTATTCAATTGATGGCGACGAGCCCCCAACGTCACCACCGATGAGAACCAAATTGAGCGAACAAGCTCGTGAGCTCACAGAGGATGATCTCGGCTCGCCTTCATCTCACAGCAACCGACCGAGGGACGACGGGGAACGACGCAATGCCGGGCGACGGCCAAGCGAATTATATGCAGACCGACGAAGAATTGCGGTCATTGAACTGGATCCCGTTCCACCCCTGAGCGCAAGACGTGGGCAAAGGCCGAGCATCATCAATACCACGACGGCTTCTTCTCATCAACCACGTTCCTCTAATACTCGGTTCGCGAAAAAGTCTGCTGGCTTCGCTTTCGTCGCACCGCCAGATGCTTCACCTGCAGCCTACACTAACCTCACCCCACCTTCTTCTGCCCCGGCTCACATCACCACCATCAACTGCAACGTCGCTCCTGAGCAAGAGTCTTCCAAACACAAGCGATCCGTCTCCGACGTCTTAGACACGAGGCTTTCACCGCGCAAGAGCCCGAGAGACGTGGGCATCGTCGGTCAACTTGACGACCTTCCGAGCATCACGCGCAAGACCAGTGACGACATTCAATCCTATTTTGATATTCAAGGTTCAAAGGCCCCCGTGTTTCAGACGCCTCACAGGTCGCCTATGCCATCGCCAATTCCGGAATCCGTCACCACATCCACTGAAGACCCTCCCACCTCGCTACCCTGTCAGTTAACCCCGGAGATAGGGCAGGCCAAAGACATCCACAAGCCTGTCGTTGGACCGGTTGTTGTTGACGTTGATGGCGCTGTGCGCGAAAGATCAGGTCCCTTGCTTACACCATCCTTCTCCCCATCTGTTCCCTCGTCATACCTTTTCTACCAACCAGGTGTACACTCAGTCGCTGGCCCACCTCCGCCACCGATCGTAAGACCCGGCGGCCGAGGTGGTGATGCTAGTCTTATGTCACCCCCACCTCGTCCTCCAAGAATGCATACCCCTGCGATCTCGTCATCGGCATCAAATTCAAACCTGAGACATGCAAGGGAACAAAGTTCGACTTTAGCAGCAGCCAAGCCGCCTCAATTGTCACCGACCACGAGTGGCGATTCCGCATCCCGTGACCCTGGCCGAGAGACGCCAGGTTCGGTGCAAACGGCTGCCAGTGACATTGTGTGAGCTCCAAGACCCCACATCAACGTCAAGATTCTCTGACCACTTACTAATCGAACGTTTCATATAGCCTTGAAAGTCCCACTGAAATCAAACCGTTCCACACGAGAGAAGGGGCTTTCCCGCCTTCGACCACCGGGTCGCTTTCACCAACACTTCCCCCAGAATTGACTTTGGAAAACTCTGTTTCTTCGACTGTTTCTTCGTCGCCTTCAAATGAAAGCATTCCACCTCCTACTCCCCACAAGGATGACCCTCTGCCAGTCCCCGCACGATCACTCTCTCGTTCGTCCACCTCAACATCGAGGTCGAACCCGCCACATCCTCCGAGGAGCCGCCCCGTGTCTATGCATACGAAGTTAACAGAATTCCTCGATGTGCCATCGAACCTGTCTGGATCGTTTGTCATCGCTGAAAAGCCGTTGCCAAGCCTAGCCATAGACACCTCGAACTCGAAACGGTTCTCCGCCTTACCTCGTGCACCCTCCATCTCACGTGCAAACCTATCTCATGCATACTCCAGGACCCCATCTCCTCTACCTCCAAAGCATCGGAAGAGGACTGTTGAACAATGGCCTGTTGCGATGCAATACAAGGATATCTTCGAGTGTAAAACTTCATTGGAGCGTTCTCTTGGTTATGCCCGTAAGATCAACGAGCTTGCGATGTATGATTGCGGGCTTACGAGTTGGATGGATGCGGTCAGGACCAGAGGTATGGCAGTTTACACCATTGATAACACTCTTTTTCTGACAAAGAATTCGTCATCAGCCCTTCCAAAGAAACCTTCGAGCCAAACGAACTCAAAGCCAGGCCCCAACCGCGGTAGACATAATCCTTCCTCGTACAAGGAGCCACCTGAGGAGAGGAAGGTTTCGAGGGATTCGTTCGAGTCCGGCACTACATTCCCTATGCGGCCGGACGCATATACTGCCACGGACCTGTCAATGAAGACGAACGATTTTCCGACTCGGGTGGAAGATTTAGTGACCAAGGCACCCGTCCTGCCTTATCCATCTCTTGCCCCCATGACCCGGAGTATGACACAGAACTCTACGTTCACGTCGCCGCCGTCCTCAATGAAGTCCCTACCGATTCCATTACCGCTGTCAGCAAGCAAGTCTACGGGCGGGTTCTTCTCGTCGATTGGGAGGAAGGCGAGCATCAGGAAAGATAGAGAGAAAGGGCCCCCTTCGCCCGGGAAGACATTGGCCAAGAGGACAGAGACTCCCCCACAACAGAAATCTATTCAATTGCCGCAGACCTCGACACCTCATGTCGTTGGCGGACCACGAGCAATACCTGGGCGTTCACATAGCATCGTCGCACAACCCGTCCCTCGGCCTGATGATCAGAAACGGGTGGACCCGAAGCGGAGAAGCACCGTTAGTGGGAAGCGGCCATCCCTATATCCCCCTCCGCCAAACAAATCCATGCCACCTCCTTCAAATACCAACGCCCACAACGCACACCACGTATCGATGCCCCCAACCTCACATCAGCAAGGTCAAAATCCTGGACAAATCATGCCACCTGATGCCCAATTTAATGTTCAGTTGGATAAACTTGTGCACTTGCTGCCTCGCGCCGATAGGAATGTGTTGGCTGGGTATTTGAGGAGGTCCGGCCAGGATATCCTTGCGGTTGGGAGGTACCTGGAAGATGAAAAGAATGGAACCATCATGTATCGTTAACAGCTTCGCCTACCTGGACGCTTTTTCTCCTTTGCCACTCCTTTGACACTCTGCTATCCCCAGTTGTATCGTCTCCCTCTCCCCGCTGCGTGCTCTCGCGCTTAATTCTTGTCTGCAACGTGTTTTCCCCACACCCTTACCCTCCCCGCTACCGTTTAACCGCTCTATTCTCGCTTCATTACTCTTTCCCCCACAGGATTGTATCCTTTTCATCACAAACTGACGTCCTGCCTTGTGATCTTGCTTGGTTTATGCTATCCGCCCACGTGCAATTTTCGCGCCGTTCGCCTTTTCTCCTTTTCTTTAAGGTCTTGCGCCTTCTTGGTACGGCATTACTTTAGTGTGTCTTCGCTGGTGGTCAATAGATCCCGCCCAAGAACACGAGGCTCCTTCAAGGTATTCCTGCTGCCACTATGTAGTTTCCGGCTCGATGGATCAGGCCGTGAAACGACTTATCGAGCTCCCGTCGGATGTGTTGCTTCAGGTATTCGGTGAATGCGACGCTCTGGCTATTCTGAATCTCACATCTGTGCTTGGACGATTTCAATCAGATGAGTTATTCAGCTAACTTCGCCATCTTCAGACTTGCAAGCATCTACAACAGGCGGCGGAAGAACACCAAATTTGGTTGCACCAGGCCAGACATCTTCATATTCCCAGGAGTCCCACCCGTTACAACACCATCGAAAGCGGTGCTCAAATATTGGGTTGTATCCCGCACCAGAGCCGAGGTTTGCTGGGCCAAACTTAGTCCGACGGAGACAGAGTTCGTGGATGCCCAATTTACCGGCGACTATTATGCATTGCGGATCTAAGGGATTACCGGAAGACCCTCGCGTACCATATCTCCCACTGACCCACGTGAGGCCCGGGAGCACTGGGAGGCTTTGTCGTCGCGCTTTCATCCTTGGTTATTCAATCCCGTTTGCCCTACTTTCCTTTCGTTGCATGTTGCATCGTTATGACCGGTGACATGAAGGCTCAAGCCTGATTTCCTTGGGGCTAGTGTGCCAGCAGCCATCAATCATGAGTCCGCTGCATGATACAAACTATCTGGTGGACGTTGATGTACATACATGTCATACACATCGATCAACAAGGTGCATCTGTGTTGTTTACCCTCTAATTAGCGACCAGCATTATACTGAGATGGGGGTCTGAATCTCCCTGAAGGTTTAGCTTGGGGGAAAGTGTTACACTGGGTTGCCTACGACAAATTTGCGCTCACCTCTAGTCGGGACATTGGTACCACTGTTTGGCCAGCTATTATGTGAAGCCAGGGCCGAAAGCCTCGATGGCCTGGAATGTGAACCCGTCCCGTTATCAGACCCATCGGATATTGAATTGGTCCGTGGCGGGTTTACGGAACGAGCAGCGGGAAATTGTTGTCGGTTGTTGTTGCTGTGGCTATGAGAATGGGAATGGGTGCTGGGGTTATGGGTTGGGTTAAGGCGTGGTGCCCAAGCAGAAACAGGCTGCATCCCCATGTTTGCGTTGTTATTTACCCGACTGACGAACGGCGTGCGTTGCATCTATAAAACGGTTTGATCGATTTCGAGTGAACGGTGACAGAATGCGGGACCACGGGGATCACACCTTATTAGCCTCCATATCACCCACAACAGAATTTAGGTTCCCAGCCCCACCACCGATGGCAGTGAACCCGGTCCTGTTTCCCATGTTCTCGGCACCGAGAGATCCTGTCTGTAAGTTTGCACCTGACGGGTTGAGTTCAGGAGGGTCTTGATTAAAATTATTCGTTCCGAGAAGAGCCTTTCGTTTCATCCGATCATACTGGGTCTTGTCGGGGTCGGATTAAGATCGATGAACGCCAAAGAAGCAGGGGAACGACGTACTTTGAGTTTTTGATATTCTTTGTCTCGTTCTCTGGAAGTCTCTTGGAGGTCTCTGTTCTTGCGCTTCTCGAGTTCAACGTCCCGTTCGAGCGCTATGACGCGCTATTAGAAGGCACAAAGGTTTGAGCACATGGGATCTCACACCTTGGAGCTTGCTATTTAGTAGGTTTAGTTCTCCATTAGCTTTAGGATCAAACATTAGTCAAGGTCGCACGAATGAATACGAGGCTCACAAACCTTCTCTGATCACGTTATCGAGTTGTTTCTGTAAATGGGCGTTCTTTTCGTTTGCGTACTTGAGGACGGATTGTTGATACGAGTTTTCCTGATGAATTTGATATTGCCAAAACGACAGAGCACTGGATGCAGAATTAGCAGGATGCACGGGTGCCCCCAGTGTGAACGTACCGGCTACATATTTCCAAAATCAGGGATGGTGATAAACCGGATAGAACCGACTGCCAAACGCTCCTTAGGAACTCTACGTCGAAAAGCTAGATAACCCTAACTTACTGTTTTGTAATCGTTTGTGGGGTTCAGTGAGCACACGACGACATCGTCGCTGTAGTGTCTTGTAAACGGGCGAAATTGAAAGCGGTGATAAGACCAACGGTTCAGTGAGTGATGTTTCACAAGCTTGTACCCCAAAGGATAAGCTAGTAAACCTTCTGCGTCTGGCGCATAGACTGACCAGGACACAACCGTGCGGCACCAAATAATGCGTTTGCACAATCAACTAGAAGGAGGCGTCAGCTTCTTAATCGTCCACGCTGTGCTTGGTGGACTTACGGCAGAATATATGCGAGCCTATACAGGTGGAAAATCGTGAGTAATCTGGCGTTTATGTACGATCCCAGCGTAAGCGTACATGTAGTCTAGAAATGGGTGGTTCAGCTCGATCTGCGAACTGAGAACTGAAAAGAACTGACTACGACTGCCTTGTCTGTAACCGGTTTACGACACGGTTGCTGATTACACCTAAGTTCTATGTCCATATCATCGCAACCCTATCACGTCGTTAAAGAGGACTGGCAATACACGATGATAGAGGGTTTGGGAAGGAATGTACGATCGCACGCTGGTGGGTCCTTCTTCCTAACCTCCGTGCCCGTGACCCGTGGCGTGACGCTCCCGTAGCTCCTCAGCCTCATCTCCGCAATGGAAACCAAGTCCCAACGACAGAGGGGGGAGCCGTTGCACTTTCCTTGTCAGATACAACGATCAATGCCTTGATTCTCGCGATGGACACGACGAACACGAAACTGGCAGCCAAGGATGCATCTGGCTCTGCTAGCCTTCTCCTCACCGTAATCAGGGTGGGTTTCCAGCTAGGATCAGCCTGCGCCGATGCTTGTCAAGCCCTTCACCAGTGGACGACCGGTGGGCAGAGGGGTCAGCTCAGTCAAACCATTCTTAATGCGATTGGTCAATTAACGACGAGAGTTGGACCAACGATACATACACCGGAGAATTCACCCACTATCCTCAATCGCAGGACTGTAGCCAACATCCAGAGGTATATCGTCAAACGGGGCAAACGCAATCCGATCTCCCCACGTTTTTATGCGAAGAACGACGAAAAGCGGTAATAGTGTGAAGGGCAAGTGCTACCAAGCGTACGCAGAGCGTGTGTGGGTGCGTCACAGCGTCTGTGCTGTATTCATGTCTCACATTTATTGGCACAAACCGTGGCTTGTTGTACTGGGGCAAAAAATCGAGAGGCTTCCGGACTCCGATCACCCCTCCAAGCCGCGATGCTTAGTCGGGTTCTCAAGTTGTTAGGAATCGGAAGTTGCGATTGGTTGCTCTTAGCTGGGGGAAATCGGCATTTAAACCTCCGCGATGATGTTCTGACTTTCCACCATAACAGGCAGTTTGATGCCGCAGAGGAAACTCTATGCCATGAACAACACAGTGGAAGGCATCGAACAGCTCGGTATAGCCTTCAGGACTGCATCCCCTTATGTCTGGGTCAACTTGTAATGCAGTCACCTGGCAACAGTCTTCTTTGGGGAAGACAGACCTGACATGTTCGAGGTGGGCGTTTGCATCGTCAAGTCCCATGCTGTCCACAATGCGCACGACCTGGCTTATGCGATGCAGCTGGAGGCCTACCTCAGGTCTTGCCAAGGAAGGTTCGGGGAGGCAGCGTGCGCGGCTTTGCATGTTGTGGACGCCTTTCAAAATCTCAGGCTCGGGGATGATTCAGCCGCAGAGCTTAGCCGAAGTCCTCTGAGCAAAAGCAAACGGCCCAGCTACTTCGATTAGCGTCAAGTCCCCAGAGGCGTTGCCCCTTCTCGCCCGTATCAGCCTGTGATTCCATGCTCAGGGAATCTTTGACCCAAATTCTTCAGGAGCCGATCCTGCAGGACAGTGAACACCAAATATGATTACCAATTGGAAGGCCGAAAAGATTAAATGGACTAGTATAAAAGTCATCCGAGTGTCGTTGTTGGGTTGTGTAGTTGCGTAGAATACATATCAATCATAAGCGGGAAACCGTCAAAAAAGATACAGAAGAGAGATAACTATAGCCACATGTGTCCTTGCGGGTGAAATGCCTAATGTCTATGGTCGCCAAGCCTGGCGCGGGGTATTGGTTAGAGAGCTTGCCGGTCGGCGTGAAGGTGATTTTGATGGTGTATCTGGTCGAGCAAATGGATCATGATCTGCTCGACGCATGAATTGCAGGGGCAAGAGCCCAGGTGAGC
Source organism: Thelephora terrestris (assembly GCA_015956445.1). NCBI lineage: Eukaryota > Fungi > Basidiomycota > Agaricomycetes > Thelephorales > Thelephoraceae > Thelephora > Thelephora terrestris. The sequence goes on along the minus strand of WIUZ02000017.1, from coordinate 766,587 downwards.
CGTTGTTAGAAGGGGTCGATCGTATCGATTGTGGGCTCCGTCCGCTGGGTGTAGAGAGCGCGAAGGAAGGTAAACCCGAATTCCGTTCGGGAGTTCTGGGGACTGGCGGAGTGCCAGTGTCCAAGTCCTCAGGTCCACGAAGGCTTGCGGCGTTTATCCACTTCTCCTCTTTGGAGCCGAACCCAGGGGATTCAGGGAGGACGCGAAACACGTCAGCGAAGTGACCACCAATAAACCTGTGGGAGGATGGTCATTAAAGCGCTTCAGGCTGGAAAAATAGTAGGGGTGTACTTGGACAGCTCTTGCCAGCCCCCGCCAACTCGCACCATAACAGTCTGAGAACGGAGAATGCGACAGAAGCACAATTTCGGGTCTTGATCTCCGATCCAGTATTTTCCACTCTTGTCTTTCCAAGTGTCAGCGACGGCTTCAACATTGATATTTACATTGACGGGAAGTTTGTTGACCACTGCTCCAACCGCAACGTCGAGCTTATTCTTGGGGTTTGCGACGTAAGGTTTCCTGGGCTCTCTTCCTCTGTTCTTGCGCGGGGTTGTCGGACGGTTGAATGGAAGGGATTGACGGGAAGCGCGGGCCCAGCTAGGACGAGCCACAGTGGAATGCCCGAGGTAAGACCGTGAAAGTGAAGACCCTTCACTTGGGGTGGGGCTATCAATAGTTCCACCCCTCAAAAGAGGCCGAGGGGACGCTGTGGACCTAGTGAGCGGATTTGAACCAGCGTTGGACGTTATGCTAGTTGTCCTCTGGCGCGAGGCAAACGTGGACTGATAAAGTCTTGAGTCGGTGGGACCTGACACTGAACGAATCGAGGAGATCGAGTTCCTGCTGCTTGCACGTTTGCGAGGCTCGGGAGTCTTTGATAATCGCCTTCCACCAGGCGTGGGAGGAGCTAGGAATCCGTCAGAGTCCCTGCTGCGCGACAACCCGGCGTACGAAGCACTCTTCTTGCTGGTCGAGGAGCCGGTGCAGACAGAATCTAAAGACGCCCTACTATTCCGCCCAGAACCGGTAGCACTCGGGGGCCGCGATTTGGCACCATTGAGGACATCTTCAGACATAGCCTCCAGTTCGCCCCACGCCTGTAGAATGCGCATCTTTTCGCTACTGGCACGGCTATCTCGAGTAACGGGGACAGTCGTTGCCTCTACGTCCTCGACCAACTTCTTCGTAAAGTCTATGCGGGCCTGGAGTTGTTCTTCCGAAGGGAGGGTAGGGTCGGAAACATGACATGAAGCAAGGGCGCCGACGGGGAGAGCCGGGAAACTGTCGAGGTGTTCCAAAAGGTCGCTGAGCCCAGCGTCGCATGTAGAAATTGTGTGGGCGAGTTCGGAGAGGACGAGCACATTTGAAAGGAGTTCGGAAGATGTTGAAAGCTCAGAGCGTAGGGACCGTAACTCAACCTCTGTTGCGGTGCCAGGACATGGAGGGGGGAGCGCCTTAATTTCCTGAGAAATGCCTGTAAGGTCCGTCGATAGACGATCATAGGTCTCCTTCGTGGGAAGGGTGGCGGTCGAGGCTGATGGATGAACGATCTCCTGAAGGTTAAGCGTCCTGAGGCGCTTTCGGAGGCGATAGATCCGAGACTTCAGATCTCCCCCATTGCGGGCAGGAGACATGATATCCGGAGCAGGAGCGAGTCCAGGTCCGAAGATGTCTGGAGTACACCATGAGCGTCATTCTGAGTACACGTAAGATTAACTCACCTGGACTCCCCTGCCCCTGGCTGGGACCACCTCGTTGCAGTTCAAAGATGGACATATCCTTGGACCTCCGCTTATCCTCTTCCTGTCGAGCCAACTCCTCAGTAATCCTCTTCTTCCGTGCTTCCTCCTCTAGCCGGGTTTCTTCCTGGCGTCTCTGGATGTCATTCCTCAATCGCTCCTCCTCTCTCATCAGCTCAGCTAACGCCCTCCTTCTCCCCTCCTCTTCCCTTCGCAATCGTTCATCCTCCTGCTTCCGCCTCCGCTCTTCTTCCTCTGCAGCAGCACGTAGCCGGTCAGCATTAGCACGATCCTCCTCGTCCTTGCGTCGACGGTCCCTTTCCTCAACTCGAAGCCTCTCGGCTTCAGCCTTGGCCCGGCGCTCCCCCTCCTCCACCCTCTGCCTCTCGGCCTCAGCCTGCCTTAACTGTTCCTCTTCTGCCTTCCTGAGACGCTCCTCTTCTAACATTTGCAGCTCCTCCTCTTTTCTTCGCTGCTCTTCCATGACCCGCTGTTGCTCTTCTTCTTCCCTTCTCAGTCGTGCTTCCTCCACCTTCAACCTCTCCTCTTCCACCTTGAGTCGTGCCTCTTCGCGCCTCAGACGCTCCAACTCCTCCTGATGAATGCGCTCCGCTTCCTCCTTTACCAAGCGTTCTTCCTTTTCCCTCCACAACCTATCCTCTTCTTCCTGCGCCCGTAGCCTTTCGAATTCCAATCTAAGCCGTTCTTTCTCTGCCTCCCGAGCTCTCCCCTCCGCCTCCAGTCGCAGATGCTCCAGCTCTGCTAAACGGATAGCCTCCTGCTCCTCACGTGCCAGTCGTTCTTCTTCCTCCTTCCTCAATCGTTCTTCCTCGGCTTTCCTCTCTGCCTCAATCCGACGTGCTTCTTCCTCTGCTACACGAGCGAGCCGTTCCGCCTCCCGTTTTCGCTCGCCCAAAACCAGAGACTTCAGCTTGGTGACTTGGTCTTGCAAAACGTCGAAAATCGTTTCAGCTTCTTTCATCGATCTGGTGCGTGGAAGGACCATCCGTTCGTAGGGACCGGATTCGCGGCTACCAGGGAGGGCGTCCAAAGTAGCGAGAAGCTCTCGAATCGGGGAGAGAGACCGGCTGATCTCCACACGATGGGCTTGAAAGTCTGTGTCGAGTCTCGTGGAGAAGTCGTCCAGGTATCCAAGAGAAGGGGACTTGATAGTAGAGAATGCGTCTCGGCGGTCATTGATATCGTCCGCAACAGTCCGGATATCTTCGTGGATGGCGGTCAAGGCAGCCTCTACCTTCCGCGACAGTTCTGCAACCTTGAGGCGTTTTACTCTCGTCTGCAAGGACGCGGCTGCGTTGGATAGGGTGAGACAGAGTTGATTACAGTCAGCCCTGACGATATTATCGAGGCTGGCGAGCTCAGAGGGAAACTCTGCCTGGGGACGCTGACGGATGCTGCTGATGGACGATACACTAGAGGCCGCAGAGCGGTTGCGAGAAGGACGTCCACGGGGAGGAGACCGCTTAACGCTTCCAATAAAAGGCACACGGTAAGAGAGACTATCCATAAATGTCTTTACGGCCTCCTGTAGGTTTTGCTCCCGAGAAATAATATCCTGTTGTACGTTCGAGGAGGGAGTAGAGTTGTTGTCAAGGACGGCATCGATCAGGGTGTCGGATTCGCCTTGCAGGTCATCAAGTTGGGCACGCAGATCGTTAAATGTATTTGTGACCTCGAACATGACGGAGGATTGCTTGATGGAGGCTTGCCATAATGACGCCAGATGCAGGAGACCCTGGACGGCGCCTTTGGACTCGGACAAGTCCTGTTCCACCCAGTTTCGTAAGGTCTGGGGTATCTTCGTCGAAATAGATGCGAACGAAGAGATCGACTCCTCGACAACAACGTTCCGAATATCGTTGAGGCGTTGGATTATTTCTTCGGGGGAGGTATCCACGGCAGGGAGTAGTTCCAGAGAACCTTCTGGTGTCATAGGGTCGCTTGGTTCGACGGATCTGGGGGTCCACTGGTCTCGTCTAATGCCTTCGTCGATGTCCTGTCGAATATCCTCAAGAGATGTATGTACCCCGTCAAGGGAGGATCGAATGCGTCGAATGTGTTTCAAGTGGTTGACGTGAGCGGAGACATGGTCATGGATACCATCGAGCGCCCGCTTCTTGGAGGATAAGCGATCGGCAACAGTATTGGCGTTTGCCTTGAAGTCAGGATCGATGTTAGGTCGAGAAAGACGCAGCGATATGGCGGAGAGTTCTTGCAGTGTACGAACTGCGAGCTTGTTGAGTTTACCTAGATCAGTTGTTATGCCAGGGAAGAGTGCCAAGAAAGTTGAGTGGGTCGTGGGTTCCAGGCATGCGGTATCCTCGAGGTTGGGTGGTTTTCCATCATCGTCATCCGAGGGACCGACGCCGTTTTCCAGCTTCTGCGCAATGACCTCATATTCCTCGAGATGTCGCTCTGCGGCGGAGCATAGGCTTTCGGTCTGTTCAATAATTTCGTATGCAGAGTGGTATCTCCTGACCAACTCTTCCGCCTTCTGGGTAAGATCAACGGATTGCACCATCTCCGCTGATAACGTGGAAACCAGTAGTCGATTACAGAGGTCTTGTTCCGGGAATAACGTATGCGTAGGGTGTAGGAAAGTATTCTTGACCGCCGCGGGGTCACCCCTTTGCGAGAGCCGCATTGATAAGGCATTGATCCGGGAAGTGAAGAGGGTATTTTGACGAGAGGTGGGATGAGAGGACGATGCGGTTTCGATCTCTTCGATAAGCGTGAGAGCAGACGCTTGGTCCTTTTTGTTCTCGACATATATCTCATCCGCTCTACGGTGACCCTGTGAGGCCCATCAAGTTACCAGGGGGTAAAAAACTCACTTCTTCCATTGCATCACAACGTTCATCACAAATTGACCAAGACCCTCCATCTCAGTGATACCCTTGCTCTCCAATCGGTCTTGTTCATCCAGAATGATATCAGGCACGGGTTTTCGGCTTTCTTCGATGAGTTTGTCGAGGGCTTTTCCTGCTGTAGATATTTTTCCGTGGCGAAGTGACGAGATTCTGGTGGAAAGAACCGCTGCGTCCTTTGACAGAACTTCCGCAAGCTTAAAGCGTGCGGCACGCGACATGCTGGCGGCAGTGGTATCCGATGATGCAGATGCAACAGAGGCAGTCGAACCGCGACGGACGGGGGTATCACTGCCACTGGATGGACCCACGCCCTCTCCAGATACGTTCTCGTAAATCGAGGGAGACCATTGGGCACGATTCTTGAGGAATGCAGCGAGGTCCTTCATGACTTTGTGGTATTCCGCCCAAGCAACGCATCGGTGCTCCTCCCATGTCAACCGGACGGAAAGGAGCTCGAGACTTTCGGAACGGCCACGAAGTAGATGCAATAGCTTGTCCAAGGCATAGATTGTCGTGAGGGTGATTTCGATTAGGTCAGTGTCTGCGGGGGATAGGGTCCGTTGAGCAGCAGCTGTCGATCACGGTGGAAGTTAGCATCATGGGGACTATGGCGGGGTGGGGAAAAGACTGACCTTTCGTGAATTTCTTGAGCTTTCTAAATTCTCCGGCGTCGAAGATCTCAGTTTCCTTCTCTATCTTGTCGTGTTCAGCGACCCAGGCCTTGAGTTCTGCTCTGGTGGGTAACTCGGAACTGATGGTTTCTGAACCGGAGCGGAGGGTGTCCAATCCAACGAAGACCTCTATTGGTGGCATTTGTTCCAGCATCTATAACATACGCCGCCATGAGTCAGTCTCTCTCATGGGTAAATCCTTGGAGATGGAGAATTGTATTCACCCGAGTCTTCTCCTCAATCCAAACCTTCCGGTCACTGAACGCCTGTAGTTCGATAACTTGCGCCCATTCCAAGGTTCCGACTTCCTCTGTCCCATCCTCTGGCGTGGCGGCGGGGGGATTGGCCTCGAGTCCATCCGATTTCGGTAAGTTTGTTGAAATGGAAAGTGGTAGAGCAGCGGCAAATGGTTCAAGGTCACAAGCGAGTTCTGAGGAAGCAGCGGTGGACCCTTCACCGGTCATGGCGTCCGAGGCCTGCAGGGAACCAGTAAGAGGGTTGGGTGACGGGCGAAAAGATTGTATAGGCGCAGTATAAGCGTTAGAGATAAAGGGGTGGGTTAGCGGAAATATTGGACATGCTCCATTGACGTGTTTGCGTGACGCCGTTGGAAACGAGGCGATGATCAAACTTTCATGTTGAGGGTCGTGTAAACATCGTGGTATGCATAACTACACGGGTAAAAATATACTACAGGTACAACGGCAATAGGGTATATATCCAGAGTTCATTAGACGAAAACAAAGAAAACACATCGACAGATAACCAGATGGAAGCGCTAAGAAGGGTCATGAGTGAGTTGTAAAAAACTCGGAGCCATAAAGTCATTGTTTCCTAGCAGTAGCCTTTGACCTCGATTTTGAGGACCACGGTTTCCACCACTTCTTCTTCTTGGGAGCGATAGGCAGAGGGGCCTCCATAGTCGGGGTGATGGGAGTCGTAGCGGCAACAGTGCCAGCGCTCTTCTGTCGTTTACTCAGAACCCGACGAGGTGGTGGTCCAATATCCCTGGGCTGCTCGTGCTGTGGCATCCTTTGCGGCACCCTAAGGCGAAGAACATGAGCGGCGTGCAGACACGAGGGGAATCAACCACTGACTCCTCAACATAGACTGGGTAATTCGGCTGGAGTTTAGCCTTGGTCTCTGCGATGGGACCCTTGTAGGCCGTCTGGAGAATTTCTGGGACTGGGAGTTTCCTTCTCCAGATTGCCATGCTGTTCCCAGATTTTGATAACAAGAAAATAAAGACGACTACCTGCTTAGCGGGGTCATAAAGCGCGACGGACTCCTGGAGAATCTTATCTAATGTGTCCTTCAGTTGGTCAATGGTCACCCAGTCAAATGCTGGCTCGTGGGGAGATTTTGGCGGCGCATAGTCCGCATTCACAAACAGGGCCCCTCGTTGGTGGGTCTCGAGGAACTTTTGGAGCTGAGGAACGCTCAGTGAAAGACGAGATCACGGAGAACGGCGGATACTCACACCGAGACCGCCAACCCCGTCCGACATGATATGGACCCACCAAAGCGCAGATTTCACCCGTTCGTCATTATCTGGGTTGTACGCCCAGTGCAAACGGTCCTGAGCCCTGCGAGTTTTACTGTAAAGGGCCTTATGCGCCGATGATAAAGCGACCCCATCCGAAGTGATAAAACGATGTGCTTGCGGATCTTTACCATATGGAGAAGCAAAATGCGCCGGGTTAGGCATTCCCAGTGCAGCCGCAAAGGTTCGCGAAGGGGAGACAGGGGTATACGGAGATTTGGGGGCAAAATAATCCTCCTGTGGTGATAATCCGTGGTGTCGAACGGGAGGGGCAGGGGGAGGCTCATCGTCGGCATATGAGAGGCCATCTGAGGACCTTGAGGACGGAGCGGCCCAGACGTTGGGCCATTGAGTCCGTGAGGGGGTGTGAGGTAGGGGTTTTGGCTGAGACCTGGTGGAAGTTGGGCGTGATTTGTGAGAGGGAGTATGTCGGTGGGTAGAGGATGATAATAGGTGGTTCAAAGTTTCTGCATGGTCCTGGTAGGGGTGTTTTTGGGCGGACTGAGGCTTAGCCGATGGCTGAGGGGTTGAATGAGACCTCTTAATGGCGCTCGGGGGAATTGGAGGAGGTCCGCCTTCGGTACGCCCCCACTTAGTCCAATGTGAGCGGGAACCGTCTCCAGCGTCCTGAAGAGTGGTCGTCCAATGCGGAGTGTCTCCCCCCCACCCCGAGTCCCCGTCTTCTTCTTCTTCTTCTTCCTCCTCTTCATCTTCACTCCAAGCTTGATGATCGCCACCATGACCCCACCCGTTCCTCGAGAGGTCGGTGTCTCCCCGCCCGCCTGTTGCGGGTTTCTTCCCCCAAGGACCAGAATTCGTGTCGTTCCCCCATGCACTACCCCCGGCGTCCCTCGAATCTGAACGTCCCCAACCGGTCCACCCGGCTTCTTGGGTAGGAGTGGTACCCCATCCAGCGTTCCCGGCCGGCTGCCATCCACTCTTGTCGTGTGACGGCCCCCATGGGTCCTGGCGAGTTACGTCCGACCATCCGCCCATATCAGCGTTAACTGCGAGCAGGATCAGCTATTAGACGAGCAAACAGGAGATAAGGGCAGGGGGAGTCGTGCGGCCAGGGCCAAAGAGTGTTAAGTGTAGACTAAAACCCACGTTTACTGTCGTCATCTTTGAAACGGGCTTTTTGTTTTTTGCTTTTTGCCCCCTTGGGCATCGCTTGTCCCATTGTTCGTAATAGCGCGCACGGCAATGCGCGTTACAGTAATGAGGAAGATGTTGGATTGAGTGAGATAGCTACCGATCGGCGAGCGTCATGGCAGGCTGCTTGATGGAAGCACGAGGTGATGATTCAAGCCACAAAACGTGGTCAAACACATGGACACCTCTAGCCCGAGATAAGATTCAAGGTTTCAATACGTTAAGCCGAGAACAAATCATATAATCGACTTTTCTTCATCGATAACCCAATCGATCTTCTTCCCAGACCAGAATGGAATGACCTCCTGTTCGCCTTCGGTCCATCCCTCTTTGATCAATTCGCCACCCTCGACCCGTTTCAAAACAACGGTGGGCACTTGAGCGGCATTATCCTCATGCAGCTCGCGTTTGTAAAACGAGCGGCCAAAAGTGCTCACGAATCCTTCCAACCGATCGAGGGCCCCAAACGACTCTAGAAGATGCGCGACGAGGGGGAGAAGGATAGGGGAGGTATAAACTCCGGCCGCGCACGACTGGGCTGGAGTCGCTGTCGATTTCGTATGGGCTGGATGCGGTGCTGAATCCGAACCGAGGAAAAACCGTGGGTGCCCTAGAAAACTTGGAAATTAAAACCTCATGCCCAGTCGCGTGAACGCCTTACCGCTCTTGATGATCTCTCTGAGAGCCTGTCTGTCGTCAGGGTATTTCGCAACCGGTTTACAGAAATTCCAAGCTTGGCCAGCCCAATCATCGACGGTCAATGCAATGTGATGCGCCGTGATCGTGCATGCGACTGTTGGTCCGCAAGCCTTTACTGCTTCCACTGCAGCGCGGGTCGTGGCGTGCTCAAGCACAATCCTAAGTTTAGGGAACCGTTCGTGAATCTTGCGCAGATGGGGCAAGAAGGCGGGTTCTGCGTTTAGTACGCAGACATTCTATACAGATATCAGCATGAGCTTCTGCGATCCTACAGATCAATTTCCCACCGTGCCAGCATCAGAAGGGATCTCCCCGTGCAAATTAAGTACTAGGTCTTCTTGCTCCATGGCCTCGAAAGTTGGATAGTAGACCTCATAGGATTCGATTCCACCATCAGAATTGGTCGTGACGCCTCTCGGATATGACTTGACACCTAGAATGCGCCATCATAGAGGAAACGCGGGAAGGTTCATCACCGGGCACGAACCAACGATGCCAGCCTTCTTTGCCTTCCTGACCTCATCAGGTGTAAGATCAGGAGATAGGTACAAAGTCATGAGATATTCAACGTTCGGCTCGATCTTTTGCAGCTCAGCCTTGTAAGCTAGGGCTTGTTCGGTTGTGGTGACAGGCGGTTTGAGATTTGGCTGAGCGTTGAGCAGATTAGATAACAAGCGATCAGCAACATCGATCCTCCACCCACCATAACATATGCCAGAGTAAATCCTCCCTTTCTGACATGCGGGGCGAGCAATTTGCTGAACCCTCCTTGTCTGAGGTGGACATGAAAATCTGCAGGTGCTTTAACGGTGATCGATGCCATGGTGAAGGAGCGTCACGTGGGCAAACGCGTGCAGCGTCGCGTGTTTTGGTTTGATTTTTGGTTGAATTTCTCAATCTGTTGACGACCACTCCTCCCGCTCTCCGACTGCGAACGGAATCATCCCCACTCACTCCCTACCGTCTCTTTACGCCCAGACTCACGATACCATGGTCCCAAACGGCTCCATCACAGTCGCAGGTATGAAGTTCGACCAACCCGGAGCTAATGGACACCACATCTGATTCACGCGGCAACAGTACGGGTGCGACCCCCAACACCATGGGAAGCTTCCAGGCTCCCAGAAACAGTCTATGACGCAACTATTCACGGAGATGGCTCACTCTACACACCAAACAGACCTGCAACAGCGCATACAGGCCTTAGACATATCGTGCAAATAATCGATGACCGAGTGCTCTGCTTCGATCCCGCCGAGGCAGACAAGACAAAGGCCTTCGTCGAACGCGGTTTTCTCCCCCCAGGGTCAAAACGGTACAAAGACAAGCGATTCATCTTTGACCGAGTCTTTGACCGAGATGCCACTCAACAAGACGTATACGAAGCCACGTCAAAACCCCTTTTGGCGAGCGTTCTGGACGGATTCAACGCTACAGTATTTGCGTACGGGGTAAGCGACCACTCAATTATCCCAGGCGCATGCCCGATTTAAATATGCCGTGTAGGCTACAGGATGCGGAAAGACGCATACAATCAGTGGAACTGCAGAACAGCCTGGCGTGATTTACCTCACAATGGCGGACCTCTTCCAACATATCGAAGATCGCAAGGAAGAACATTCTTTCGAGGTATTCGTGACATTCCTAGAAATTTACAACGAAGAGATCCGCGACCTCCTATCCGAACCTGGTCAACCCATGCCACGGGGTGGACTACAGATCCGTGAAGACAAGTCAGTCAAAGTGGCCGGTCTCACAGAACTTCATCCAAACTCTGCAGACGAAGTTAAACAAATCGTCCTCCTTGGAAACACCCGTCGAACACAATCACCAACTAATGCTAACGAAACTTCATCACGATCTCACGCCGTACTCCAAGTCCACGTTACACGAGCACCACGCACCGCAAATGTCACTGAAGAACGAACCATTGCTACTCTGTCGATCATCGACCTTGCAGGCAGCGAACGTGCCGCTGCTACCACAAACATGGGCCAGAGGATGGTTGAAGGAGCCAACATTAACAAGTCCCTCCTCGCCCTCGGAAATTGCATCAACTCTCTTTGCGAGAGTGGAGGAGCCGTCCGCCACGTTCCTTACCGCAACAGCAAGCTCACCCGTCTTCTCAAGTTCTCACTAGGAGGAAACTGTAAGACGGTGATGATCGTCTGCGTCGCCCCCACATCACAACACTTCGACGACACCCACAACACCCTCATCTACGCTGAACGAGCCACGAGGATCAAGACAAAGGTCGTTACAAGAAACGTCCTCAATGTCAACCGCCACGTCGGCCAGTACGTCGAGGCAATCAATAGGCTCAACCAGGAGGTTGCCGAGCTGAAGGCCAAACTCGCTGGTCAGCTGAGGAAGGACCAGGAAGTCGCCAACCGGAAAAAGGCCGAGGCACTCGCTGAAGTAGAGAGGGCAAAGAAAGATCTCCGGGCGAAGGCAGACAAGACCCAACCGGTGATCATTGACGGCTCTCGATGCCAGGGTAGAATTGCGGCGGCCAAGTCAAAGTGCGACGCCATCCGAGCTCGCCTGGGCCAGATCGATGCCGAATCCTTATCCCCTACTGGGCTCTCTGCAGATTTGACAGCTGAGCGGTCGCTGTTGCTCACTTTGCTTCAATCTGAGGAGCAAATCCTCAAGCCTGACTCCCCCCTCGCCGCTCGTATCCAGCGGTCCGATAATTCGACCAGTATGTTCGAAGCCGTGCTTCGTGCCGTGGTAGAGAGGCGTTCAGACCGCTTGGACGAACAGTCACTGGAGAGCCTCAAGCTTGATGCCCGCTGGAGGAAGTCGGAGATGGAGCGGGCGAAAGCGGAAGGCTTTTGTGAGGTGGCTCAAGATATCATTGTACAGCAGGCGAAGACAATCGTCGGCCTTTTGGGGATCATTGGAAAGCATAAGATGGTTTTCTCGGAGACGGACAAGCTGCTGGAGACAACGTTGGCGGAAAAGAAGGATGGTTTGGAGCAATTAGCTGGTGAAGTCGTTTCATCAATGAAGGCCACTTCCACCAGCACCGAAGAGGCCCTGAAGACGCTCCTTGGCAATGCTGTTTCATTGAATATCCCTCTCGACTCAGACAAGGATCGCTCTTCGTTAGCGAGCCGGAGGCCTTCCACCATGCTCTCAGTGCCTACGATAAAGGCACATCCGGCATCCCCTTCCAAGAAGCTGCACCGCAACTCGCCCAAGAAAGGACGCACCTCCATCCCCAAGCGGAGATTATCCGATCAGGAGAAAGCTATGGTGAAAGAAAGGGAGAAAGACAAGAAAGAGAAGAAGGGAGTCCAATGGAAAGACGAAGCTGGGAAGGGCAACCTCGCCGAGTCCGAGTCCATGATTATCTCCGTGTCACCTTCTGTCGAGAGTGCCACTGACCTACTCGACGTCCCTTCCCTCCCACCACGTAGCGCTTCCAGAACGGGTTCTGAGAGCGATTGGGAGGACGAGAAGACGGACGACAGCTTCAACTTCAGCTTACCTTCGATGTCAGGCCGTGACTCCCTTTCTCTGACTGGAAAGCGGCCCAGGGCGAGTCGCATGGATGCCAACTTCCTCAAATCCAAAGCTTCGGCGACACTGGCGAGTTTGGCTGAGGATGATCGTGAAAACGAGTCTCCTAAGTCCGCTCGTGCGATTCGACGGGTCTCACCGCTTTCGGACAGGTGCATGAACGTCAACACTCTAGCGGAAAACATCTTCGCTGGCGGACTTAAACCGATGAGCGCTCTCCACGTTCCCAAGGTCCGGGATGCCCGCTCTGACAGTCCCACCAAACGTGTCCCCCCAACACCGAGGTCGTTTGGAAGCAAACCCAGCAGGAGGAGGTCGAATATAGGACCGATGAGGAATGAGAGGATGCGGCGAAGGTCGAGTCTGATCCCCCAGCTGCCCCAAGACGCAAACACATCACTCAGCATTGGTCCGAAGAGGGTGCTGGTGGAGTCTTTGACTCGTAGGTCCCCCGGAAAACCAAAAAGGTTGTCTTTGTTGTCCGCTCGGCTGAGTGCGGCAGGCAAGGCTCGGAGACCTAGTACGCTTGGGATGCTTAGCTTCTCGGGAGACGCCAGCGTGGCTGACCTGAGCACCCGAGGGGGCAAGCCGACCTGGAAGTAGATGTTTTGTTTCATCAGTTGTTGTTTGTCAATCCTGCGTTTTGTTTTCGCCTCAGAACCCCCTCTTTTTGCACTATGTTGTCCTTCCTACCCTCACTGTGTCGTTTAGTATGCCCAGCTCCCCCACATCCATACGTAGGATCTTTTGTACGATAAAAGTCACATCTGTCGATATGTTATTTAGTTCGTTCACTTGTTTTATACCCCAGAAGTAGAAACGATTGTTATTGTGGAATATTAGATGACACGCTTTATTTCGAAGAAGGACTGGAGACGTGGTCAACGGACGGGCTGATTGGACATCAATCGGTCTGCATACCTTAACGTAGTAAACCTGCCATGCGACGACCAGGAAAAGCACGATGCTCTGGACAATAGACCACCACTTGACTCGAGAATTCGTTGACTCTGCCGTGTTCCGGTGTCTCCTCTCTCGAACTAGGATGTACTCCTGTTCGTCTCTCACGGTTTTGAGATCATTCGCTAGTCCACGGATCTCTCTCTCGACAGGAGCAACGATGTCTGCAGTAATTGGTCAGAAAGAGGAACTATGTCTTGGATAAGGTAAATGTCTTGCCATCATCGCCAACGTATATTACACCGTGAACGTTGAAACTGCACAAGTGGTGAGGAAAGAGTTCATCCGGAGGGCCTAGTTTGTCGTACCTGACGACCTTGTCCGAGACAGAGCTCATGAGGTTCGAGAAGCAGTATTCGTGTTTCCCGTCTCTCTTTGCGGTGATGGACACGGTACCTGTCGACTGCTTGACGTCCTTGTGCAGTGCCTGGCCATCCGGATCTGTCAGCTACAGGAAGATAAGCTGCTCGTTGTGTATGCTGTCCGAAGGGTCCACGAACCCAAAAGTCAATGTCCATGTGCCCTCCTCCGCCGGCCTGGTAAGTTACGGTCATCTAGAATCGGTTGTTCAGCGTCCCGGAATAGCAGCACCGGTGCGTGCTTTTCACAGACCTTGTCATTCGTATGCAAATCTTCAAAAAAGCATTCTTTTGTTGCTGCTGGCAGTTCTATTGAGTATGCTGAAACCAAGCATGGCGCCACCAGCAGCAGGAAGAAGACGACCAGCGGTGAGAGAGACCTTGTCATAGGTGATTTCAAGTTGCGAATTGCGGCACGTGGCCTTTCACCTCAGCGGAATAGATCCCAAATTTCTTTTTCACCTTCGCATCTTTCGACTCTTTCTCAATCGACGATTAACGGTTTCCCTCTCGATATCCTAAATGTCCGCGATTACTGAAGATAAATTGGCCACTCGCGTCAGTATTTCTTACCCCCATCCGCGTGGGGTCGATATCTAATCAACTGATCTAGGAAGAGGAGCATGACCCCCACTTCGAACCAGTTATAAGGTTGACACAGCAGGTCGAAGTGAAGACCAATGAAGAGGACGAAGCGGAGACATTCAAACTGTACGCAAACTCATCCTCGATTCCATTGTTCGCCTTTGACTTCTATCTGCTTCCCCAGTCGCGCAAAGCTGTTCAGGTTCGCCCCCGAGACCAACGAGTGGAAGGAAAGAGGAACCGGAGACGTTCGTTTGCTTCAGCATAAAGAGTCTAAAAAGATTCGTGTCGTGATGAGGCGCGAAAAGACCCACAAAGTCTGTGCCAATCACCTAAGTATGCACGTTCGACGTTCTTTACTCTGTGTCTGTGCTGATCACGCTCTGAAGTCACATCCGACATGAAGTTGCAGCCTAATGTTGGCTCTGACCGAAGCTGGGTATGGAAGGTTGCTGCTGATTACTCTGAGGACCCTCCTACCTCTGAGACCTTGGCCATTCGTTTCGCGAACTCCGATTGTACGTCCTTTATTCGTTCTCCCTTCATTCACAGCCAATCAAGTCTTTGGTAGTCGCCGATAATTTCAAGAAGGCATTCGAAGATGCCCAGAAATCCAACGCAGAGTTGACACCCAAGCCTGCTCCTCCTGATGAGTCGGAACCCGCCCCTGCAGAGGCGAAGGAAGAAGAAGAGGCAGAGACCAAAGAGACCAAAGAGGAAGCTAAAGAAGAGACGGAAGAGTAATTTTTACCCGATAGGAACTGGGAGTGCACTATTATATACGGATTGTTGTGAGTTGATGAGGAGCGTGAATCCCCATGAAGGGAAATGCGGTGTTGAGATGTTCGATTCTCATGGTAGTTCCTCCCCAAATAATCTTTCTTCCTCAGCAAAGGTGTTCCACGCCACAGCTCCCTCGTCCTGCGACCACGTCAAAGGAGGCACTTTCCCTTCAACCACAGCCCGTGTGACGAGGACGTGTCGTATTTCCTTGCAAGAGGCTCAGCGAAGATCGTCTAATGCAATCCTCCAGACTCACCGAACCACTGCGCGGTCGGCAGATAGTTAGCAGCGAATTTCAATACGATAACAGGGAATACTCACGGCACTTCATACATTGGGTCTAAGAGGATGGATTCCTGCAAATAATTCGTCAGGGATCGCAAACAGTAGACCCAGGAGCTGGATACCATGAGGCCCCTCAATCCACGCGCTCCGCCGCCTCTCTCAACAGCTTTGATACAAATTGTACACAGTGCAGCGTTCGTGAACCTGATTTCTACGCCAGAGTGGGCGAAAAGTGCCGTGTACTGCGAAACGAGCGAACCCTTGACCTCGGTAAGTATACGGCGGAGGTCGGCCGCTGTGAGAGGCGAAAGTGTCGTGATGGAGGGCATTCGCGAGATGAATTCTGGGATCAACCTAACTTATTCTTAGGCGATGGTTACGGTGCTGTCGATAACGGATTGCTTTACCCGAATTTCATTAAGTCTGGATAGTATGTCAGCTGATGCTTTCAAAAGCGTCAGGCAAGGTGACTCACCAGTTGGTTGAACTTGCTCCAAGACGTTGGAGAGAGAGCGCTCGGCGCTGTTGTTCGGGGTAAAGAAATACATCGGACCGTCAGAGCTCTCGCTTTCTGACGAGATGTTTGCGGTGAAACCAATCGACTAAGGGTGTGTCAAAAAGAAGCAAAAGTTTGCGATCTTGGCGCTCACCCCCTTCGCAACCCTCCTTTTGACGATCTGATCAAGCCCCACGAATGCACCGCTAAAGATAAACAAAACGTTTGAGGTGTCAATATGGTATGTGTCGGTTTTTGTTGCTTTTAAAGAGTTCAGTTGTGAAAAACGTAGACGTTACGGGCGATGAGACGAACACGGGTGTGAAGGGCGCTGGCCAGGGCGCGTTCGACCCTCAATTGTGGCTTCCACTGGAGCACCTTTCGCCTGAACAGACACGACAGAACCCTCGATCATCCGGAGGAGAGCTTGTTGGACTCCCTCCCCGCCTATGTCGCGAGTGCCGTCAGAGCCACTGCCACTTCTTCGCGCGATCTTGTCGACCTCATCGATGTAGACGATGCCCATGCTGTTGTCACGTAAACGACGCGTATATGGGTGGGATTGGCGTTGGGCGGCCTACCTCGCACGGTACGGGTCGTAATTAGCCGCTTGTAGCAGTCGCTGCACACACATATCAACGTCTTCCCCCACATCTGCGGCGGGTTTAGGACGATTAGCAGCAGAGGAGGATTCTGACTCACAACCAGCCTAAACGTAGATTTAGCTATCAGCGATGCGTTAAATAGCAAAATGCAGTACTTGTGTGAACGAGGTTGCATCGTTGATCGAAAAGGGGACATCGATCACGCTGGCCAACGTTCTCGCCAACAATGTTTTACCTAACCAGATAGTTTCGCAAGGTCAAGAAACGACACGAGAAGGTGACCGAGAATACCTGAGCCAGTAGGACCTCTTAGGCGAGATTAAACAATGTAAAGCGCGGAGCACAATAAGAGGTTTGTGTCATACATCACCAGTACGTTGCTCTTTTCAAACAATGGCAAGTTGTGGCTGGAAGACGGTGGGGAGAGTGTCGCCCTGTTACGTCGAGGGTAGGGCTGCAATCGTGCGGTCGCTACCTCCGGGTCCGTTTCTGTAGCGAGACACTGAGACGCGAGGGAAACGTATCGACGACATACATACGTTCATCTTGGTCGGCCCACTCAGTGTATTTTAGATCTGACTGTAACTGGAGGTTTGCGTGTACCCTGTTATAGTGATTGAACACTCTGGGCATAAAGAATACCATGAACTCGAGGTTTGGAAGCGAATGGTGACGGAAACTCACGCCACTGACAGTACTTTCTTCGCAGTGGCCTGTCCCACCACAAACTGATCCAAGTATTTCACGAGCTGAAGGATATACTCAGGAAGCTGCTGCACACAGATGTAGATCCCACGTTACTTGACGAGGGGTTGGAAGTCCAGACTTCTGTACGCTAGACATTCCGGATTCTTCCTCGCGCGAGTAGGCATATCTCGCCTGAGTCTTGAGTTGTCTATGAAGCTGAATCATACACGGACGCCGTCTCATGACTGATTCGTAAGTAAGGGGACAAGGTTCAAAAACTGCGAACCGTAAGGGAAAGAAACCGCGTGCGTTGGTTGCCGACACCAACAAGATTTGGGGGGCATACGGATTCCCACGCTCACTTCTCCCGCTCAACCTCTACCATTGATGGGTCGAGACAGGTCACGATCGCTTTCCGACGACGACAGACGACGCGAACGACGTCGGGACCGATCCAAGGAGAGGGATGATTCCCGCAGAAGGCGCAGCAGGAGCAAGAGCAAGGATAGAGACGGCGGGGACAGAGACCGTGATCGAGACGGGGAGTCATCGCGGCGTAGACATCGCAGTCGAAGTCGGGATGGGGAACGGAGCCACAAGCGGTGGGACTCTAATTCTGCATTTAACTACCGTAAGTTGAACTAACCCTTTACAGACGGAAACGCGAGGTCTCTGCAGAGCGGAAGGCCCGCAAGGCTGAGAAGAAGCGCGCAAAAGCTGAGGAAGAGGCTCGCCAGGTGGCAGAGCTGAGCGTGTATAGCGCCACCGACAATCCTTTTCATGACATAAACCTCGGTCAGCAGTTCCGGTGGCACAAGAAAGCTGAGAAGGAGCGGAAACAAGGACTTACTGTGGCCGAGGCTCAACGCAAGGATGTAATTCGCAGGCAGGAAGCCAAAGAGGAACTTGAACGGTTGAACAAGAGGAGAGCGGATCGGGAAGCTGAACAGCGGCTCCGAGAACAAGAGGAGATTAAGATGCAGAGGCTGAACGAGTCCGCTCAGATGTCCGAATGGTTAGCCAAGGACGGCGACTTCCGACTGGATCAAGAACGGCAAAGGGCTGTCATTAGGATTAAGGAAAGGCGAGCCAAAGCTATCGACTTCCTTGCCCTGAATCTCCGCTACGCCAATCCGGATCCTGACGAGGACGGCGAATTCGACCTCGATGCTGCCGGTGTAGAGATTGACCTTGATGAACCATACAACATTTTCGACGTGAGGTTCCCTTTTACCTGTGGCAAGGGCCAAGGCACTGACCATGTCCCTAGAACCTATCTCCGCAGCAGATGGATGAACTCCACGACGATATTCAACATTACTTGGCTTTAGAGAAATCAGACTATAACATCGAATTTTGGACGGTGCGTTCATTTCCCCGCGCCATCCCTGATAAACAACTAAATTCTGCAGAATATGATGGTTGTGTGTAAAGGCCGCATTGAGCGGAATCAGCAACGTCAGCAGATGGGTATCGAGGCCGCGGCCGTCGTGGAGTCGGACATAGCCAACTTGCTAGCTGGAAAATCCTACGAACATCTGGTCACGCTACAGCGTCAGATCCAAGCGAAACTTGCCAGTCGCGAACCTATGGATGTGGAATACTGGGAAGGATTGTTGAAGAAACTCTTGGTATACAAAGCTCAGGTAAGCTCCCCACCGGAGTTTTAGAAGGATCGCACTAACGCCCTGCGTAGTCAAAACTCAAGGCCCACCATGAGGTCGTTGTCCAGAATCGGCTGGAGCAGCTTCGCAAACGACAGCGCGACGAGGCCCTGCGAGCCCAGCAAGAACTTCTCGCTGGCGCAGCCGCCAACCTTTCGCTCAACAAATTCACACCTGCGGCTGAACAAGAACCTGTTACAGAAAAGGTTGAGCCATATCACAGGTCCATGAGTCCTGAGCCTGTCGACATCACGAAACTCTCCTACGAGGAACGCCAAATCGACATCATCACAGCTGCGGAAGATAGGCGAAATCTTGTGGGTCTTCTTCCCCGTGTCCCTGGTTTTCTCGGTATTTACCTCTGTTCCAGATTGAACGTCGGAAAGCCGTCAAGTCCTCTCAATTCGTCGTCAAACCTACCGCACCCGTTCCAGATGCTCCAAAGCAGGTAGAGGCTCCTGTTGATGCGGACTTGGCTTCGGAAGCGATGTTCCGAGCCGAGGCCGAGAAAGATATGGACGAAGAGGAAGAGTTTTTCAACGTCGAAGAAAGCCTTCCAAACCCGGAGACATATAGCTGGGAAGACAAATATAGGCCGAGGAAACCTCGATACCTGAACAAGGTCCACACTGGCTACGAGTGGAACAAATACAATCAAACACACTACGAGTATGGGTCTTGCCCCTTGCATAGTCAAACTTACTAAGCTTTCGTTAGTGCGGACAACCCTCCTCCCAAAGTCGTGCAGGGATACAAATTCAACATATTCTACCCCGATCTTATCGAAGGTGCAAAGACTCCATCGTATGTGAAAATCAAGGAGCCTGGTAACGACGAGACGGTGGTGCTCCGATTTACCGCTGGACCCCCTTACGAGGATATCGCTTTCAGAATCGTCAACAGGGACTGGGAGTTTTCACACAAGAAGTGAGCAGCTTCGGCTTTCGATTTCGGCCCTCTAACGTAGAATTCTAGGGGATTCAAGTGCACTTTTGATCGTGGATGCCTTTCTCTCTGGTTTAATTTCCGTCGTGACGTGAGTAGTCCGAGACTTGCCTCCACACTCCTTACTGATGAATTCCCGCATAGTACTACCGCAAGTAACCAGCACGTCGTCGTCAAGTCGCGGTCGTGCCGCTAAGCCCATTCTACTACTTGCCGAGTACTTTTCATGGTAATTTCCTGAACGCGAGACCTTGCCTCGCAGATCCAATCTCCACCCTTTGCATAATCTCAATAACACGCACTTCACGTTCGCCTGGGCCAACCTCCTCGTCCCTTATTGCTTCCCCACAACTTGTCGTAGAACCAGCACATACAGTCCCACGTCGATGTGTTACGGCATGACCATGCTCGCAAAGGTCGACACCTCAGCGTCACATTACTGTAGAAAGCCCTGATGTAATCTAACTCTCACGTTAACCAGATGGTATGGCTGGACCCCAGGTCTGAGATCTGATCACTGGGCGAACCCTTCCACGAAAACACCAACTCATTGCTTGATGTCAGCTAAGTGAAGATTATGTGGATGCGCGCCTTGAACCTGAACGGACCCAACCATTTCGCTTTGCGTCCACACCCCAATGTCCTTTCGAGAACTAAACGAATCTTGTGATCGAGGCAGGATTACAGGTCTCGTAGATCATCGAGATCTCGAAGTGCAGGGGATCATTGGAATCCACCGGCCGCGGTGAGCTTCTACGGGCGGAAGGCGAACAACCGTCATGTAATCGGAAAACCTATCTCTTCCGGAGAATCCAACTCTCTGAATTTGTAGCCAGTCGTGGCATCTTGTGTCTCTCAGTGGGGAGGTTTTATAGAAGCCACAAAACGTGGGTAGCTCAACTACCTCACGCTGGTTGGACTGGCAGGTGTGTAAGGTGGTAAACAACATCTCATTTATGTACCAATAGTAGAGGCAACAAGAATACGTATATGTCCTATAAGTATAATAATCCGGTGAACGACAAGTCCGCAGAGAAATCCGAAACGAAGGGGAAGGCACTAAGGTAAAGCGAAAACGGGGAGAGAGTGAGAGGTATATCTAAGAGTCGGGTGGAAAGGAAAGAACGGGATAACGGCGAGAAGGAGGGAATCACGAAGAACAACACGACCTAATCCTCGAGGGTTTGAGATGCAATCCAGAGAGACCGTTCTGGGAGTTTGCGATTCCCAGTCTAACGGTACCCGAGGTGGACTCCTGCATGTGCATCGTCCTGGCCTCGATATTCTCCTGGTATTCCCACCTCAAGACGGCCCGTTTCGCAACGTACTCAAACACATCAGAGACCCCATCTCCCGTCTTCGCAGACGTGAAGAACAGCCTTGGCTTACGTTCTAAATTCGCCGATCGAGGAGAACCTGGATCGATGTGGTCTGGTACGGGCGTCGAATCGGCCTGATCCTGTTGTTGAGATATCGAGGGCAACGGGTTGGAATTAGTGCGAGCTCTTTGAAGAGGGAAGTTGCGAGGGGTGATCGTCGGAGTGGAAGAAGTGGAAGACGACGAGGAAGCTTTACGCTTGATCCAGTTTCCCGAGGTAGGGGATAGCCGGACGTTCTGCGGAGGTGAAGGCGAGCGGGAGGCAGGTGTAGGCGATGTTCTCGCAGATTCGTAGTGCTCAAATAACGACGACGAAGGGGTGTGGTAGATCGAGAGTGCCGTTCGGGTAGACGAAGCTGTCCCTCCACGAAGTAGCGACCTCGATCTCACGCCGGAGTGTCCTCTCGTGGACGGATGTTGTCGTGTTCTGTGGTCAGAAATCTCAATAGATCCACTCCTCAGCGATTCAGGTACCAGGTCTCCATCCAGGACGGGCGGCGGCTGCCAAGGTGAAGCGGGCGCCCCATTCACTCCCAGTCCCTCCGGTGGGCACAATCCCTCCACAAACCTGAGCGCATCCGCCTCCATGACTGCAGGGAATTCTCCAGGCGGGACCAAATCCATCTTATTCCCCACAACGACACAACAAAACTCCGCGACGTCCTCGTCCCTCAGCGGCGCCCGGTCCTTGAACTCGTTCCACCATTTTGTGAGCGCCTCGAGTGTCTCGGGCTCGTTGACGTCGTACATCAACATCACCGCATCCGCCCCGCGGAAGAATGCAGATGACAGGCTAGAGAACCGTTCCTGGCCAGCAGTGTCCTACTAACGCCGCACGGACGAAACTTAGTTTTACCCAGATCTCCCGGGTCAAGATCTCAGGATGACGCACCCATATCTGTAAGGTTATGGTCTCCTGAGGATTACTATGATGCGGTAACGTCTTGGTAATAAAATCCGCTCCTATGGTTGCTCTATATCCCGTCGTAAATCGACCGGAGATGTACTGCAACCGAGATCGAAAGACGGAAAGAGATGAGTGTTTCCGTGGTATTTTTCTCGGGCGACATATAGGAGCACACCTGACTGCGGAGGCTTGTCTTCCCTACGCCAGACGAACCGATGACGACCAACTTAACGGTGCGCATAGTCTCTTCATGAGGCACGACCCATACAGGTCTCACTGAGGAAGAAGGGGGGAAATTATTTGATATTTTCCCACGACTGGAACGCTTTGCCTTCCCAACGGAGATAAACTGATTGGACGATGTGCTTTATTCCGCAATATCACCAAAATCCCACGACCAGAATTAACCGCATGTACTCTAAGTGGTATAACCAATGTGCAAAGTTTCCCAAAAACTAAAAACTAAAAAAGGGGGTAACGGAAAATAAAGTCCAGTTTCACGACCAGTCGGCAGTGGATCTATCGCCCAAAACCTCGAACCTTTGATGTTCAGGCGGGTCCAAGTCCAAGTCACTCACGTCTAGTTCCATTTCCGTGAGGGAAACCTCAGCTAGCGTCATCAATCTCTCCGTATCCTCGCCATCTCCTTGAGGGGTGAGACCGAGATGCCAGGATGGAAGAAAGATCTTCGGGGCGCGAGACCTCAAACGCTCGGCTTCCCTCTTCCAGAACCCCTGACGTTGGCTAGCCAGGGTCGAATATCGTTTCGTACAAAGAGAAGTAGTCGATTCCGAAGGACATCCTTGCGTACGCCACAGGTACAGCCCGAGTCCGCGAAGAGGAAACTTCTCTAGGGGGGGCTGCCTTGACGCTCTCGTTGGGGTGGAGAGGGGGCTGTTCGTGTCTCGGGAACTTGCCCGACTCGAGGAAGGGGTCGGGGACTCCGGCGTTCTCACGTACTTGCCTATCCCCAAACGTCTTTCGATAGCCCTGAATGATTCATCATCGGATTCGTCTTCCATGTCTGACCTGGCACGAGAATCCAAGAATACGTCCATCATCGCCCTAACAGGTCTAGCGAACCGGGCGTTACGAGGCTTCCTGGGCGAACACAGCGGAGAAAGGAATGAAGGGCGAGAGCGATTCGAGGCTGCACCCAGCGGGTGGAGAGGAACACGGTCGGCCTCGGGCGATGAGACGTCGGTCTGCCATTCGCCATCGGCGATTTGACGCCTCTTGACAGGAGTAGCGAAGCATCTCGTTTCGACAACTTGCGCCGTCTGACAGAACTTCTCCGACGTGAGGGAACCATGGGAGCTCGCAAGAAGCGGGCCGCGCATCGAATCCTCGTCCCACTCTGTGCTTGGTGGTTGTTTTCGAGATCGCCTCCCTCGATTCTTCCTCCTGTCATCACAGAACAGGCAGATCAGTGGCGCTGTCAAGTAGGAGAACCGCCTGTTTATCTCACCCTAATCGCTTTCGGACAGCGGCGTTCTCCTTTAGGTTCTCCTTGTTCGTAGATGGCATATCGAGGGTGGTGCTGGTTCCTCCGTAGTCTGTCGGCGTCGTTTATATCCGTCTCACAAAGAAAGGGGTTGGGTACAGGAGGGGGTAACCGATGGTATCCCGGGGAAAATAGGAATAGGAATCCAGAATCATGACGAGGACAAGTTCCTGCGAACGATTAACATCAAACTCAACTTCGATCACTGACCCACAGTTGGAACCCATAACCCCTTTGTACCTGAGGCGGGGGACAGAGTTTGCTGTATCAAAGGGGAGCCGTGTAGACCACGGAGACGTGCATACGAAAAATAGAGCGCTGGCATGAATCGCGGCGTTGAAGCGGGACCGGAGGTTGTAGGAAATGCGACTTGAACATTATGGGCTAACACTGATAATATATTGAAGTACTAGGGGAACGATCACCGATAGACATGATCAGCTGGAAAAGCGCAGGTCAGTCGACATGGGAAGATTGGAGTGCATGAAAACTTACAATGCAGATTCGCAGCAATCTCTGCCTCGAATCTATCACCGTTAGCAAGCAATTTTTCCTTATTGTACAATAGCTCCTCGCGCGTCTCCGTCGAAAATTCCTGATTTTGTGCTGTGGGCAGAAGCTGATTAGCCTGAGCACACGAACACGACACAGTCAGAACATACTCTCGACAATGGCGTCAACAGGACAAGCCTCCTGGCAGAATCCGCAGTATATGCACTTGGTCATATCGATATCTGCGGAGATAATTAGAGTTGATTTAGTCGCAGGTTCTTACGACATACCGTATTTTGTGGTCCTCCTAGCCCCGTCGAGACGCTCCTCACTCTCAATGGTGATAGCTTGAGCAGGGCATATAGCTTCACACAGTTTGCAAGCTAGACGACGCGTCGTATCAGGGTACACAAAGCGACAGCTCAACATTAAAACTCACCGATACACCTTTCTTCCCCACTCGGGTACCGGCGCAAAGCGTGCTCACCACGGAAGCGCGGAGAAAGCGGACCCTTCTCAAACGGGTACATGATGGTGTAAGGGGGTCGAAAGAACTGTTCGAGCACGATCCACATTCCTATACACGACGAAAAGGGTTTCTCAACTAACGTTCCGGGGAGGTTGCGTGGACGCGGGTGAAGTCGAACGGACCTCGGACGATTTCAGTGAAGAAGAAAAGGTGGACCGCCTTGTCGATTGCGCTCGGGCCGCCCTTGTACGGATCCTCCGCGTCTGACACGGGGGTGTACTTGAAGGGATGCTGTTCCACAGGTTTGACGATCTTCTGGTCCTCGACGGGTGTCGCCTGAAGCCTGGTAGAAGACGACGCGAAGGTTCTGTAAACGAGCAGCGTCTGTCTTGACGACAGTTGGGCCTGCGTGAGGCGAGCAGAAAAGCTGAAGACCCTAGGGATGGGGCGGGCGAGGGACATCCTCCAGTGGTGGTGAACGAGAGCGGGTGGTGCGTTTGAGCCGGCCAATCAGAGATTGGTCGTATCAACTTCCGGAAAAATCCGAATCAGCCATGTCCGCAAAGTCAAAGTCAAAGCCGCCGCCGCTCACCGCACAAGGTGAGAACAGAGCCCTTTTCCTGCTCAATTTCATGCCCTAAATTTCGATAGACGTCCAGCAGAACTATTCCAACTTCCAGTCTGATCTTCAGGCTCTGGCCAGTAAAATCGGCGAGTTGGAACAAGAAGCGGAAGAACATAGGCACGCATCTTGCCTATTGTTTCGAGATGTACCAGCTGACGGATTCCTATCTTAGCTTAGTGCTATCCACGCTCCACGAAACACTCGCTCAGGAGCCTGATCGCAAATGCTTTCGTCTTATCGGAGGCGTACTCGTCGAGAGAACGGTCAAGGACGTCGTCCCGGCACTCCAAACGAATCAAGATGGTGTACGTAGATATACACATGCGCATTTCGTTTTCAGCACAAGCTAATGGCTTGGTACAGATCAGAAAGGTCATCTCGGGTCTCACAGATCAGTACAAGACAAAAGAGGAAGAGTTTGAATCTTTCAAGCGAGATTACAACATCCGCCCAGCGACGTAGTCGTTTCCCTCTCGATCCGCAATCTTGAGCTTTCTAGGTATGGTGCGACGCTCAGCGGTAGGCATAGTACCACGTATTATCACACGCTGAATCTCGCTCCTCAGTTTAGCCTGTATTTCGTTTCTCCGAACGACTTCCCTCCCAGATCGGGATTGGGAAACCTGTGTATGTCCACATGGTCAGGGCCGCTAGCCAACGGTCCACGGTTGGTCATACGGCGCCGAGTGCCGTAGAGAACCGCTCGCGAATTTTCAGAGGTTGGACGGGACAGATGAGGCCGTACACGCCGACTTCTGGTTCTGATGCCAGTTGGAGGAGAACGAAGTGATCCTGCAATCATGCAAATTACGGATTTTAGACGGGATAAGCCACTGACTTATGCCTTATCCCATCAGCTGATGGAATGAAATGAGGCAAAAGCTCGGCCGAAGAGACGCACTGCCATTAGGCTGCCCTGATCGTTTCGCGTTGTTTGCTTCATTGAGTCTCTAATTCTCTGCAACGCTTGGTCTGAGACGATACGCCTCTCGTTCTCTGCGAAATAGAATACATTGGCACCCATGGTTGCCTCCTATCCGGCCCCGAAGTCGAGCGTCTCGACCAGCGCCCCAGACACCTAACTGCTTCTGATGCGGAGAAGATACCGGACATTCAAGGGTTGGCTGACTAATCGTTTGCAGTGGGCTAGGGCGAACATTATCCCTCGAGCGTTCTGTCGTTCTCAGCGACCTCGCTTCGCCAGATCATGTCATCATGCTGCTATGAGATGCCGAGGTCGTGTACGCCTCGGAACTGGTTTGGTCTCGATTGACATCCGTTCCGGTTCACGATAAGGGCCGAGACGTGGCCCGTGGCGAAGATAACGGTCGGGACCGCGGAAGAGAAGATGGGTAAGTGATTTTGTTCTGAAGGACCAATCTGCTGATCTATCGGATACGACACCGCGGACTGAGGAACGACACCAAGTGAAATGCCGATCACAGGGGGGGGATGGGACAGCGTCCTTTTTGCGCAGTTCAATAGGGAGATCCGGTGACCATCTGACCACGAAAACGTATATTCGAAGAGGGGGGAGGGTCATCTTTGGCGTTCGATTCGACTTCGTTCGTTCGTTCCTCGATTCTATTTTTGATGGTGTGCTTCGTTCAGTCCCTTATCTTGAATTCTGTAGCGCTCGGTCACGAATGGGGGGAGTTTTGCTCGAGCGGGTACCACGCGACTGATGCACCCTGAGGTGGAGAGATATTTCTCATCGGTCGCGACTTGACGATTTGATGCCAAGTCATAATGAAGAATTCAGTTTTGAACGGCGCTCGACGGTTAGCCGATGTCTCACTCTCGTTCGCGTCCCTTTCGCAGGGGGGGTGAACATCGGATGATTACGATCTGATCCATATAGCGTTCAATGGTTCGCGCTTGCTTGTAACCGTCCTCGATGTGATAGATTACGGTGGGGGGGGAGGGGTAGGGCCGAGGGGTATTGTATGTGTGGCTGATCCTTACTAAAACCCACGGTAAGGCTAGGAACCGAGAATCAGTCGCTGTCTGAGTCCTTCATCCCAGGTCGCAATTGAGACGATGAATGGGAAGAAAGGGCCCGAAAGCAAGCCATCATTCACGCAGTCACGGGGTTTTTGCGTGGTAAGCGACCGTCAGCCCGGGACTTTCTTTCCAACTCTGAACGAGCGATCGATTATAGATACGAGAGCAAGATAACATCGAGGTTGGGGGTCCCGTGATCCGTGCTATGATCCAAGTATATCCACCTCGCCCAATGGCAATCACTTACATTCAGTCGGCGTTCCCGAATTCCGTGTTCCAATATCCACCCAGATATCCGCTTACTACACACGGTTCGCCCATTGATGCGCACCGGTCCCAGTTTGGGTTGACGCGCACAACATTCCTTCCCTGCGACCCGTCGACTCTCGCGCGTTACGCCGGCTGTCGTCCGCACATTGAGAAAAAAAAAATACCGGTATTTTGAAGCCGAGTCGCACCACCCCGTTAACCGGTGTTTGTCACACACCTGCATACATTTTGACTTGTCAAATTTCAGTGATGCAATTTAGTCCGCCCCTTCCAGCATTTGTATGCGTGAAGCTTTGAAAGACCGTTTACGGCGTTCGGCTCTCGGGAGCCGTTCTGATTTTCGGAATGAGGGCAGAGGGGTACTCCGACTTGAAGCGTACGCAGGGAAGCAGAAGGCGGAAGTAAGGTTCAAATTTACGCAAGGCTGGAAATTAGAGTCACCCTAGCAATCGATTGAGCACTTCACATGGTTCTTGGGGTCCCCCGTGATTGTGATTCTCGTGAAGGAGGTTTTCCCAGCCGTGCCTATCGAAGGAGGGGGGGGTCGACGATCGACTAGTAAGCCTGACCACGTGAGCTAGAACCGGTCGTTTTCCCCGGTGGACCACCCCCCACCCTTGATATCTCCACAACTCACGGTATCTGGTCAAACTTGCCCGACGGTGAGGAAAGAGACAGCGGCGATGATCTCCACGAATCGCTTTTCCGGGTGGAGCGGGAATCATGCGAGTGGCTGATCAAATGAAAACCTCGTGCATCGATCTTCCGGTAGAGGTGAGGCTATCCGATATTCCCCCGGGCACATGGGGTGTGTGTGTGTGTGTGTCAGATCTCTAAATGCTTGTTTGACACCGAGCGTGATGAGATGTTTGCTTCTCGTCGTTGGGACGGAATCAGTCGGCGTTCGATAACATCAAACCGTGAATATTGAACCGGCCGCTTTGAGAAAGAACGCCGGATTAGGGGGGGGGGAAGGGGTTCATTTGGCCACTTCCGAGCTATATGCGTACCTGCTTGCTGCGCGAGAGAGGGGGGGTTCCACGGTTTTACCATTGATTCTAAACTAGAAGACGCGCGCGAGGGCTGAGCCTGGAGAAGTGATGGAGAAAACGTTCGAAAGCCCCAGAGTGTAGGCGCGAGCGCTGACTTCGCGATACGGAGATAGTGATTGCCAAACTACTCCGCGGTCGAGACCCCTCGAGGAAGCACGGGGTTTCCGGCCAGGTTTCCCCGCATGCGCATTGGGTGGTGGGAAGATCGTGCCACACCCAGTCGCGGAAGTAAAAACGACAAGGGCCGTGTCGATCGATCCTATCCGTCAGATGAAATCGCAAACGAGCATCAAAGGAGAAAAACACGAGTATAGACGCAGCTCCACATACCTTCCTTTCACCCCGATCGATGGTAGGGGGAGGTAGGGGGAAGGTCACAAAAGCACAGCCCCCTGACGTTAGATGTCACCCAACCGAGCGTCAGACGATCCAGTCCACCAAATCAACGTCCGATTTCCCAGTGCGGGGTCTGGCCACTCGCGCGCTTCCCCAAGGTTCTACAGGGCTCCCAGCACCCGGCTCCGGTCCATCCTTACTTGGTCTCGTTCAGCCACATCCAATCCTAGACGCACGTTCCACACACCGGTAAGCGATAGCAGAGTAAATATGGCCCGACATCCGAGGAAGGTGACCGTAGACACGTGTCTCTGGAGAGATAAGAGCCTCGTGCCTACGAGCCTCGTGATATCGTAATTATTCCCTGGATTCTTGCTCACTTGTTCCAAATCGAGCCACTCGGGACATAGTCATCCCATGATCAAAAATAAAACAGGAAGCACAGTAGCCCCACTTTGCACAATTCCCTAGAAACAGCCCCCTCGTGAAGCGGTTGAAAATCATTGTGGTCTATGCTCACGATCGGCAATAGCCACCGAGGTGGAGCAAATATTTTGCAATTGGCGGAAGAAAACAATGCTTCCGCCGTGGAACGACGGTCACCAGCTGGATTTTCTCACTGGGCGTGGTGGCATACCTGTGCGACAAATTGAAAGACTCTCCGGAACACCGCTGTTCTAATGCTGAAATCATCCGGCGAACCATGACTCTTACGGCGGCCGAGTACCCGCCTGCGCTGGCCACACAGCATGCGCAGGGGGCGGCGGCGTTGCGACACCGACACTCACCCCATTATGCATTGCATCATCATTCATCTCAGCCCCTTACGACAACGCGAGCAAAATGAAAATTCCGTGGTGCTAGAACCCTCGATTTTGGCTGTTCATAGAACACACGGGTACAATAAGAACGCACTAGGACAGGATGAAGCCTGGGAATGAACCCCGGTATGGAAGGGGAAAAAATACCGAATAATCCCGCCCCCGCCCCCTTTGTGTCCTCGGTGGTAGAAAACCAGTGTTTGACAGAGACCCTGCCGTAATCTCTATGCTGACGAATGCCCCCGTCGTTAAACATTACAGCGGGAATAACCTGTCCAGCAATCCCGACTGACATGGACACCTTACGTTCCTTCGACGCCACCCGTTCGACATCTGGCTCGGTCCAGGCTCTCAACCATGACAGGCTTTAATGAGTAACCCAAGAATTCCTCCGTTGGCATTAGCACACAAAGACCAGCAACCGAGCAAACCGAAAAATAAGGGCCGGTGCACAAAGAGGACCGTCCAGAGCATAGCATGGTGAACGATCCCGCGAAACCAAACACAATTACGAAATTTCGGTCCCAGTTTTTTGACTAGGATCCGCGTCCGAGCATTCAAATTACTCATCAATACCATCAAGAATGGACGCGGTACCCAAGTATCCAACGTGAACGCACAGGCGGGCACTAGGAAGTCAGCACTAGAGCGTTTTTCCGTATTGCGATGAAGCAAAAAACCGAGTCAAGGTGAGTGTTTTGCGGTCTGGAACGTGTTTCACCCCCGTGCGGTACTCGTAAACCAGAGACTGGCCACCTCACGAACATCTGCACAAGCAAAAAAATCAATAATCGCACCGGGGACAGATGACGCTAGGGATCTTACGGATGCAAGAATCAATCTCGGGTGCGCGAGGATAGGGTTAGCGGTCGCTTACTCGAAAGAAAATATCCCAAAAACCATTTTTAATCCCGGCTCACTCCGGCAAGCATGAATACAGGGGTGACTAAGGGGGTACCCACAGCGTTCGCGCTCTGCGCAGCAAGATTAGGGGGCTGTGTTAACCTGACTCCAGGTACGGATAGGTGTTAGAGCGTCGCGTGCACCAGCGGCGTCGCAGCCCGGCAAGGTTAGGGCACGATTCCGCACCGGAACGCGCGATGGGATCGCAGGACGCCTTTCCGAGCTCGCCGGCTAGATGGGTGTACGAGCAGATGATCCGAGCCGTAGGGTCTGTGACCTTGAGGTTATCGACGCGCGCGTGCGCGTGAGAACCACAGCTTCGGGGCAACCGGTGCCAAAAGCCGCTTTACACCCCTAATCCCCTCGGGGCTACCACACTCGGAGATGGCAAATGGAGAGGATCGTGGGGATGGAGCCAGATCAGGCTTTGAGATCTCCATAAACTGTGCCTGCTTGACGGGACCCAGACGATGACCCGTTATCGACGTCAATCATGACACCCCACCAAGCTGTGATCAAGCGGGAGAAGGACGCACCGAGATGCCAATCCAAGCAAGGCGGAAATCGATGCGCTATAGGTAGCCGATGTCACCCGGGACGACCGAAAGTACCCACATCCATACCATCTGCTGATGCTGAGGATCGGTCCGTGAACGACCTTTCACAACAGGTAGCATCGAGACATCAGCTGGTAACCAAGTACTCAGCATCTTTAACCCCACTATACCAGATCCGAGAAGCGTCTGAGTCCAAGAAAGGTATTTTTTGCACGGGGCTTGCCAGGGGCCGAGGGCAAGTCGCAGCCGCAGCCTAGATTTCATCTCCAGCCCCTAGTTAGTATATATGACCAAAGCGAATGTGTGGCTGACCTGATGCGTGAACGTTTGAAAGACAGAGGACGCGACATCGTGACAGAGCGCTCGAGGTTGTAAGTCACGAACCGTCGGGAACGTTATACTCGATCAGTGATAGCGGCCTTCAGGGATGTGCAGTGCTCCAAACAACTTCATACGGAGACTCCCGCGAGGTTTTTTTTTTTTTGGAGTCTGATTACCGAGTGTCCACGTCCGTCCTTTAATTGAGGGCCACATCCCGAAGTTTTTTCTCATGAGGTTCCTTTGTAACTGCATCATGCATCATGTCGTGAGGCATCACGATAGATAACGTCCTTTGAATACTACGAAGCCCCGCGACTATAACCCAAAGACATGCCTCGACTTGGAATGACTGAACCAATCTGCAAGCTCCAACCGATGTGAACTACCGAGAACATGGGCGTGCGTCCCGAAAAGCGACATATGAATCGACCCTTCAATCTCAGTTGATCCAGATAACTGAATCCCAATCGTTGTAGCTTTTCCAGTGCGCTCACAGTCGGAGCCGATTGCCCTTCGAGAAATCGACATTCGATCGAGTCGAGGCGATGTAATCCATCCTACGTTTTGTGGATTCTCCAAAACTTATCCTAGTCTATGCGACTCGTGGGTATCAGGTTATCGCCCTGGGCGTCCAATCGTACCCGGCGATTCATTGGATTCCGGAAAGCCCGATCGAGCACCAACCTTAACTGAGGTAATATTTCCACAACACGCGACGACCTCCTGGTGGCCCCACAGAGCGAGGATCGGAGAGATCAAGGTTAACATTTACGAGTAATACTATCTGAAAGAGTTACACGAAAACAAGCTGGCTGAGAAGAGTGAAATGGAAAGACAAGGACCAAAAACACCGGCAGAGAATCCTACGCAAAACGCTTACACCAAAGCTTATGAGACCTCGGAACCCATGTCCACATCTTTCCCCACGTCAAGTCCATCATGATGCATTTTCTTCACAGCTCTATCGTCAGGGAGGTAACCTGTGCCAGATGCCCCTCTCATGCGTTTCATGTTTGCAAGATTTCCTCCATTGTCGTACGCATCCATATCAACGTCCATGCTTCTATCGCGTTCGACATAACCTCTCGAGTCCGGTCGCGAAGGCGCGCTCCCGCCGCCTCTGTTAGACCCAGTGGCAGACCCAGGGGTGTCCGACCTTCCGACCGAAGGGTGTTTCCCTGGTCCCACTAGCTCAGGCGGGAGATTCGCACCCGGGTTTGAGTTTGGGTACCCCCGATCCCTTGCAAATGGCGGAGTGGGGACGCGACTGGGAACCTGTTGCGAGCTAGAGATTGAAACGTTGATCGGTATAGCTTGCCCGTGCCGCTCCCTGTCCCTATCGTCGAGCAAGTGGTGCACAGAAGCATCCCTCTCAGGTCTATCACGACCCATGTACGTCGCGGGGCCGAGCCTCTGATGATGATGATGTCCCCGATCCTGGCCACCAGAAATGCTCTGCGTTTGGAGAGGTATAGGTCCCGAAGACCTCGAGGACGAGATGGGTATGGGGTGCTGATGTGGAGTAGAAGATACATGGTGATGGGGGTCGTCTCGCTCCAAAGGATCGTAAGACCTCGAGTGCGATCTACCATCTCTCTCGCGGTCACGCTCCGAAGATTCGTTGGGTGGGTGGTGGTGGTGATATTGGTCCTGATGGGCGGATTGCGGTGGCGGCTGCGGTGGACCTGGCGGCGGAAGATCGCTGGGAGGAGGTTGATAGGAGTGCGATAATCCTGGCTGAATAGGGGGGACTGCATCATAGGAACTCCTTGGCCTCGTAGGTCTGGAAGACGAGGCCTGGATTGGTGCCTCTCGTTCGCGTTCACGATCATGCGAGAAAGAGGGACCAGTCAGAGGGGAAGGAATTCCCCGACGCTGTCTACCATTGCTAGAGGGATAGGGTTCGTGATTGATATTGATTGGTGAATTGTCGGATGCTCCAGGGAGACCACCGGGACGAGAATGGTTACGGATGTATTCAGCCACAGCTGCATCACGGTCAACGGACCTGTGATCTGGGTGCAAGTCGGAAGGGCGAGAGCCCTGAGGTGGAGGGGGAAGTGAAATAGGTGGGTCTTGGACCCCGCGACGTGTCTCGTCGTCGGTGGATGGGACGGTACATAGACGTTCGTAGAGGATACTGTTGGACGTTGTACGTGTTAGAGAGTTTAGCGAAGGCAAGAAGAACACTTGCGCTCTCTCAAGCTTCATACGCGTCACATTCTTTCTGGCCTCGAGGACCTTGAAGTGCAATCTATCATTATCCTAGAGGGGAAAAAGTTGGTCAGAGGACTCGGCCACAAAGAACAAAGTGGCGAATACGAACCGCTTCGAGTTCCTTGACCTTTTTCTTGAGGTCTCTGTACTTGGAGTGGTACTTTTGGTCTTCGGCACCGGCAGCGACACCCTGCGTCAACTTCATTCTGGGTTTGGATATCTGCGTGAGTTCGTGGGTTTGGGAAGAGGGCAGGGACATACGCCGGGTGGGCAATGTCTGTGGAGGCGAAAATTGTTGAAAACCTCGAGGTCGCAGGTTGCGACAGCGATGACGCGCGTGGGGGAGGTGTGCGAAAACGGGGACGTGCTGGAAGGTGCGTTCGTGGGAAGACCGGCCACTGATCTCTGTGGCGGACAAAGGGTCTCCTGAATTTCTCTGGAAAACTGAAGACTGAAGATGGTGCTAGTGTGGTCGGATACCGTGCATGGGATTCTGGGGGGGAGCGAGTAGGAATTCAATATCTGTGCTTTTCTTGCAAAGAAAGTATGATTGTCTACAGCTATTCGACGTTCTAGTCAACCTAGGCATGCGAATAAAAGCACCACAGACACGGATACACGTCCAGTTCGTTGCGATTGGCGATGAGCAAAGCTCGAACGTCCCCTGCGTATTCGTGCTGTCCATCCGAGTTGTTCCCGATTATGCAACCCGAAAAGGAAACTGTCTCCCGAACCCGACTCTGCACCTCACCACATCCTTGCAGTCTTACAAGAAACCTGCCGACCAGTGCGTCCTAATTTCCCCATCCTTCGTTAGACTTGGATGATTTCGGGAGTTGCTAACGGTCATTTTTTTGTGTGCGGCAGTGTCCGCCAGACTTCACAGGCAGTGCGTAACGGTTTCATCTACATCCCGCCACGTTTGCGGGGAAAGGACGTGGGCTGACTCTGTTGTTCTGACAGGGACATGCCACCAACTGGGGGGTTTGAAAACGTGAAATACAAGCGAAACCTTCCATTTAGAGGCCCCAGTGGACTGGCCATCCTCGGAGGAGTGACGGCCATTTGCGCGTACGGTTTCTATCGCGTCGGATTGGGAAATTTGGAGAAAAGGTGAGTTGTCCGTTGTCGACTTAATGTCCGACCGTTCTCTTTCTATTATCCGTCACTTGGGTGCTCTTGGGGGTCTGCGGTGACATATGGGATTCGCGGCAACTCGAGGGATGTCTCGGCTGCAGTTGTCCCAAAAGAGAAAAATCCCCTTTCGTGTTTTCCTCAAAAATTCGAGGTGCCCGATATGACGAAATTGGTGCCCAAAAAGCGTTAGACTCTGTATTCACCTCACTCGATTAGGGAACTGGAACGTGAAAAGGTCTGGTCGAGGATCCATCTCGTTCCCCTCCTATTGGCGGAAGGCGACAGGGACGCACACCGACGACAGCTGGCAGCGAATGCACGAGAACAGGAGATCATGAAGGATGTCAAGCATTGGGAGGTAAGCTTGCGGAAGGGGATAAAATCTGAATGAGAATTAACGAATTTTCGCAGGTTGGAAAATCAGTTTATAATGACTCCCGATATGCGCCCATCGACAAAATTATTGTTTTGTAAACACAAGTAAATAAAATAATAATTAATTGCTCAGATGATTAGATGTCATAATTTCGGAATTTACGGCACGGGCATAACTTCGAGGATCTGGGTGGCCACATGTTTAGCTGAACTGACTCCCACCACCACAAAATACGAGATGGCCCTCCATTTATATATAAGGCCTCGTCCACTTACTTCCGTCCTCTCTTCATTCCCTCGCACCCGCGTCTACTCCTTCCCGTCCCGTCCCTTTGCCACCCTCGTCCGCTTTGCAATGTACTCACCGCACAACGGGCTCTCACACGACGCTGACAACTTATTCTTTGAGCTCACCGAGCAGTCAAAGCAATCAAACATGTTCGAGACCATTAACTTCGCCGACTGGCTTGCTGATGAACAAGCCACACACGCCACCTCTCCAGGTCAACCGATAGCCATCCCTTTCCATTCCTCTCTCGTGCCTTCGTCGCCCTCTGTCGCTTCCTCTTCCTCGCTCGGATCACCGCTCTCGACGTCGTTATCGACATCGCCTCCCACTTACAACGCTATCCAGCAAGAGTTTTTCGACGCTCCTCAGTATTCCGGATCTACCGAAGATATCTCTTCTTACGATAACCAGTTCCTTGCAGCTTATCCCCACGGTTATCTGCAGGCACCCGTCTGGGCCGCGAACCTGTGGGATAACTCGTCTACCGGTAATATGATAACCGGTGAACAGTTCCCTGTCCAAACTGCGGCGACCACCACCATTGATCCATCATTCGTTCACTCAAGGGAATCATCACCTAATGACGTGTTCGATTCCCCTCCTTCCCCACTATTCATCAACCCACACAACTTCTCGACCAGTCCCACCTTGGCAGCCGCAGAGGCCATCATTCCTATCCCCACTTCTACCACTCGCCCGCAGCCATACCCCACCCGACGACGGTCGCAGGCGGATCATGTTGCCTTCCTCTCATCTTCTGCGCCTTCGGCCATCACTCCCCTGTCTTGCAGTAGGTCTCCTAGGCTCTCCCGATCATATACCCGCCGCGCCCAGTCTGTTGCATCGGACGAGAGTACCGGAGATCCCGATGCCACCATTCGAAGATTGCCCAAACGTTCCATGCAATCTCCAGATGAATCTCGCTCTACTCCCGATAAATCCTCCAGTGAAACGAGTGCGTGACTCTTGCATTTGTCCCATCTATATCCGTATCGCTGATCTTTCCCCATTCAGCACTGCAGAAGTCCATGCTCAGACCGCCGAAGCTTGCCCCATCTGCATGGCAGCTCTATTTCACGGACTTCATTCAGAGAGCCCAGGCCAACTCCACAAAGAAGCTGAACGTCGCTCAAGCTGCCAAAGAAGCCGGTCAAGAGTATGCTAACCTCAGTGCCGCTGAGAAAGAGGTCGGTTCCTCATCTAATCTCCGCTTGTCCGATATCTGACCGTGACTTCCTGTTACCCTTAGAAATACAAACGTATGTCACAGTCTGCCAAAGACTCGAGGGAAAGGGATTTTGCCGCGTATATGCGAACCCTCACTCCCGAAGACATCAAACGGGAAAACGCTTACCGGACCGCCCAGCGCAAGGCCGGCAAGTCCAGAAAAGCGAATATGAAGGACCCCAATGCGCCCAAGAAGCCCCTTAGTGCATACTTCATGTTTCTTCAACGCATTCGCTCGGATCCAGAGTTGGTCAAGGAGGTTTTCGGTGATGAGACTGAAACGACGAAACAGAGCGTTCTCGCCGCTGCGAAGTGGCGCTCGATGACTGACGACGAGAGAAAGGTGCGCATCTACCCACTCGTACCGGTGTCAGCCGGAATCTCGCTTTACTCACAGCCTTTTGACAGCCATTTTTAGCCCAAGCAGAACAAGACAAGCTGGACTACGAAGCCGCTCGCAAACTGTACGAGAACGGATCGATCGCTTACGAATCGAGCATCGATTTCGGCACTAGTCCATTTGTGTCGTGTCTTGGGACCAGTTCTGCATTGTCACCTGAGCGAACGAGTTTGTACCTTGGTTACTCGCCGGCTTCGCATGTGAAATCCGAAAGCAATGGCAGTGAGGGTGAACGTTCGTCTTCCTAGCTGGTTCTATCCGGTTTCTGCTACTTTCATTCTATGACTCTTTTCCTTGACCGTATAGGTCTTTATAACCCCTTTAAATCGTTCTCGATATCCTGGTTTCCTTCATTTCATGACCCCCGTTACCCTTTGACTTTTGTATATCACTTCGGCCCTTTCACTCTCGACTTTTTACGTCTGTTGTAGCTATAGTGTCACCACCGCTCCGAGTTTACGACCGCCCCGTTACGACCTTCAAGATTTTTATCTCTAATAGATACATGGACACTTGGCCGAAAGCCCCGCTTATTTTCTTTCCTTGTATCTTACCGGGTTTCGCACCCATTCAGTGGCGTCGTCGAATGTAGTCGCCGTTTATGCCACCAACACGGCTGCATCTGGATCGCTTTACATCTGGATCATCGTTCACAGGTCTTGACGTTGATAACAGAGACTCTATGTATATGCATCTTACCTCGTAATCGTAATCACACGCATGTACATTTGAATGGACATTAATGTAATTACTTGTTTCCCCGACCCTCGAGGCCAATGTTCCGAATTCACATACGACGAGATGAGAAATTTGGAGAGCGGTTGTTTGCCTGTTTGTAAACTTGTTCGGCCAGATATCGTTCGGGGAGAGGGGGGATGGGTATGTGGAGATCAAGAGAAAATTTTATGGGATGGGAAATTGATCATGAACTCGGCAATGTTAATGAGAGGGCGATATCAAAGAACCAGCGATTATTCTGTAAGTATGCCGTATAACTTAGGTCGTGATGAGATGATTGGTTTATATACCCCCTGTGGTTCTGTAATGTTAATGATATGCTGCACTCGAATCTTCGAATACAGGGGATGGCCGTAACACCCCCCTCCCACACAGCCGATCGATGTTGGGGCTTTCAATTGAGGTGAATGGAAGGAAGGAAATGTTGGGCCTCATATATCGTTATACATTACACATCCGTTATCATCCACGATTAAAAGAACTCCGAGCGTTTGTGCCGGGGAATTGCGTTATGGAGCGAGCGTAGCACCGGTATTGAAGCGGTAACCCTGGTGGATTCTGAAGTAGGAATCTGAGGCGAGGGTCACGTTGGCTTTTGGGCTGCCTTTTGGAGCATAGGTCGGGGTGTGTTCAGGCCAGTAGGCGATTCCTTTTCGTGGCTGGGATAAACGCGCGCTGCGCAGACTGATCTTTGGAAGAGCTCGAGGGTCCGAACGTCCGATTGAAATTTCCTCTTGAAGCTTTGGTGTTCATTCCAACTGTCAAACCGGGTGTACCGACGCCGTTTCTTTCAAGTTCCTTCCCAGCTGCCCACACAGCGATGAGCGCCAGGATCCAAAAGGGAATTTTGTTTTCAGTGTCGTCCGCCCGTGGAACGGGTCAGGTGAATAAGGTACTCACTCAGGGACCTGAGAAGGTTACCGAACGCTCTTCCTCCCCCTTGATCGTCAAAAAGGAAGAAACCGAGGGTATCCTCGCACTCGAAATTCCTTTCCGCATCCCCTCGTGATCGGTATCGTGATCACAATTCGTGGGCCAAGCGCCGCTCGATAGACGTGACTGATTGCAGGGGGAGGGTGGGTCGCAAAACTGGGTAAAGTAATTTCGAAATCGGACCATCCGGCACGGGGAAGGGAACGGTCACACACGTACACCGGCACCGGTCATTCTTTCGTTTTGGTCGGCGGCTGAACAAAAGGAGGCCGAATAACGACCTTTGCTCGTGTTGGGTAAATCCCGGTGTGATTGCGTTCTTTTTTTCCCCTTGTTTTTTCGAACACCGCGCGCCCGGAGGTTGTCGGTTGGCTCGTTCCTGGAAGCCGCTCACCGCGGCCATGTGCCGAGTTCTTTTGGGAGGGGGGCTGATAGATCGTGCAAGGGGTGCGCTTGACAAAAATGTTTTGTCGTACGACAAGGCTCGTTCATCCCGGTGGGTCTTGCGGAGTGGGTGTGACCCGTGTGTGGGCCTGTCAACGGAACGGATCTTCAAAATTTCAAGCTTCAAGCTTCGTCAGCTGTCATCCAAGACTGTTATCAGTCTTTCGTTAGGTGGAGCGCGTGTTTTGATATCTGATGTCAACGCTTTGGCACCGAGGTTGGTGAATTGATCTCGGCGAAGATCCATAGGACGATGGACAGCGAAGCGGTGGGAGATTCAACAGCCCACTGAGCGGTGTGGTGCGGTCGTATGTGGGGTGTAGTGAACGAACGACAATTTTTCGCTCGGCGTTTGTGTGGGCCGTTCCGGAGACCTTTGGATAATCTAATCTTCCTTTGAGATTAGAGGCGGAATTATCCGTCGCAGGTGCCGATCTTTGTCTGTCTGTCTGTCTCTTCCGTGACGCTCAGCGCCGATGCTCCTCAAGGCTTAGGTGCGAAACCGATTTGATAGACGGCCACGTGAGAAGAGTCGTTCCTGGGCTCCATTCCTGTGGTCCGGTGTGGCCCTCGGGGTGTTGTCGCTGCGTTATCGGTGAGGCCCGAGCGGAATGGAACCCTACGTCAATGACGTGAAGTCTTGAACTGATTCTCCCTTGTAATAACAGGCTCACCGAAAACCTTCCTTTGCATCCTCAAGCTTGATGATGAACGCAAGCTTCCCCCATGGCCATGTGCGTGTGATCAAAGTTATCGGCGCGTTCCACTTGTGATCGGTCCCAGGGGCTCCTTTCCCCTGGCGCGGCCGCCTCCTCCGATCTAGTGCGACCAGACTAACCCTACGCCTACTCACATTGACGCGTCGACAGCGTCTACGCAAGAGATCTCTGGTCGCCAATCTACACTTGCCAACCGTTCCTCGGGCTTGGTATTCGGAATTCGGAGCGAGCAAGAAAAGGGGCGGACAAACTCGAGTTTTCTCCTCCCCCCTTCCGATCGTCTAAACGTTCCCTGCCACACGTGGGGCGGATACATCTAACCGGCTCGCGTACTTTGAGTGGGCTTGACCAGTTTTCAACGGTCCATTGAGATGTCGGAAAGTTGCCTTTACGGGCAAACTATTTAGATGCTTAGCGCGGAAACGAGCCGCGTTCGGTGGACCTTGTTGGAAACGTTCAGGATGTTAGTCGACTATCACTTCAGGTCGGATGTCTTGATGATCAGCAGAGGGGCGGTAGAGTAATCTGTACGCAAAGTTACGTCGTCGGCGGTCTTGGGCCCTGTGTTCACGAGGATGTTTAATTTTTGTGACGCTTTGACCTTCCCTGATCGTCCTGATTCCTTAACGTGTTATCATAAAGGTGTAAAATGACATGAGACCATATCCCACGCTATCTGCTTTTATCACGCCTTTACAGTGCAATCATATCCATACTAACCATACGGTCAACTCTGAATATGAACGCTTGAATACGAATCCTGCACGATATTGAATGCCGGTTGATCCATAGCAGAATTCAATTTCAAACCGATCTCCTTCCTGCACAAACACGTATCAACACCGTGTCAAGAGCGTCCTGATCCAACAATCCGGGGCATGATGACCATCTCGAGTATGGGCTGGATCTGGTTGACTAGTTTGGATGAACATGAAGATACGATATATCCTAAAACGGCTTCAAGCCGGTCGAAAGCTGCTCCACTCCACCTCCCGCACGTGGCCATCGATTCATCCTTCGTGATCACAGACTTTGACCAACTTTGACCGCGTCCATTCCCCGTTTATCCCAATGAGACGACCGCTCGTTTTTGTTCCTTGAGATGTGGGAAAGCGAAAGGACCCGAGTAGCATTTCGTCCTTATCGCCTTCTCAATTCTTCACATATTATCTATCCACTTCACTGTTCAATATGTTGCCATCACTGCGGTTTCAACTTTCACTGCCTCCCCCCGTTTGGCGAGGAGGAATCAAGATGTATGTAAGTGTTCCGCGAGGCTAGAACGACCGGAGATACCCACGAGAGAAAGAGGAATGCACAAGGCCACACGAATCTGTTCCAATCAAGTGACCGTCTTCGGATTATTGATGAATTCTTTGACCGTGATCGATCCTCCAAAATGGCATTCGTAGGCCTGATGAGAACGGGCTGGACCCTTTGAAACAACGAGGCTACTGAAATCAGGCGCTCCTGTCAGATGTCATTTGTGGGTGGTATAGACATTCACCCCTTCCCTAGTGCTTCTCCAGTCGCTGTTCCGGTGAGGCCAAAGTAAGGGGTCTCAAATCGAACCAGGGGCCACACCGGCCACAGATGCGCAGTCGCACTTACAGTCTTTGTACGTATAGTTCGCTCCCAC
The DNA here is from genome assembly GCA_015956445.1 of Thelephora terrestris. Classification (NCBI taxonomy): domain Eukaryota; kingdom Fungi; phylum Basidiomycota; class Agaricomycetes; order Thelephorales; family Thelephoraceae; genus Thelephora; species Thelephora terrestris. The sequence continues at coordinate 725,235 of WIUZ02000017.1, read as the reverse complement.
TTCTTGGTTTCGGCTCAATCAGGAGACACCAACTAGGACTGAATTGGGCAGGTGATCACTTTGATCGGATGTTTCGATGCCAGCGAACGGCTCTGGTTGGTCAAAGCAAAGGTAGGGCAAGGGCAAATTCAAGCCGCCACCCCGTGAGACAGAGTCTTAATCAGGTCTCCCACCAGATGGCATACGTCGTGTTCCTGTTTCCGGTCGATTTCAAAGGGGGTTGATCGCTCCACAGGTCGAGAATGAAAGGGAAAGGAATCCAAAAAATCCCGTTATTCCCTCCGTAACTTAGTATGAAAGAGGGCCATGGGGGAATGCTAGTTCCCCAGTTAACCCGGCAGATACCCGAAAACCTACCGATTTGGCACCGGAACTAGGGAGAAATCTCCACAAGTGAGTATGTATATCCCACAAATATCACATACGACGTGTAAGCCCACGATTGGTGATGGCGTCCGGCGGAGGGGGCGCGATAGATTACCGCGGGTGGCGGTGGCGAGCCTAGAAACCGTTTACACTGGATCAAAGAAGCGATAGTGAATCACGATATCTGGATTGTTGGCCGGCCTGGGTCGCGCATCGTCCCTCGTGCACGTTTCAATTAGCATGCGCGATTTGTGTGAAAGAAGCTGCGCAATGCATGTGATTTTGATTGATAAACATAAGCGACTGTGGCGTTTGGTTCAACTCGAACACTAGGAGATATGACTCACAAAGATTCGGGGTACCAGGAATCATACTCCTAGAGTTTCCCTGGCCATTATTCTTCCCAATCTAGTTCACCATAAAACCCCCAAGGTGTTGGTCGGAATGCGAGCGCATAAACTCCGTTAACCGACAATGGGCCACACATACTGATGGGGAAAAGAAGGTTGAAGGGCTGCGAGTCATTTTAGGGGGTGTGGCTGGAGTTGACACAAATAGGAAATGAATGAACACAGCACTCGTGAGTTTAGAGGTAAACGGAGGACATCATAGGGTACTACTCTCTGTCCCAATAAGGTAACAATGGCCTGGTGGGTGACAGGCTAAGAAGGGGTGCTTGTCGAAAGTCGTCAGAGGGGTGTCCGGTGGGCGGCAAGCCGTAAGGGGATGTTCGAGGGGCCACTGAATATTCATATGTCGTTTGGCATGAGAACAAAGACGCACGTTGTGAATTAGACAAGTCATGGGGGCTGTTCAGATGGCAACGGCAACCGGAGAACACGACAGTACGTGATTAGGGTTCTGGGTCCAGTCCAACCCTCATTCCGGGATGTTAACGGAGAAGCTGCCGTGCCAGTAGGGTGGTCAGATGCAAGGAAATCGTCCCCCATTGTTCGACCGAATCCGCTCGTGGACACCGTTCGTCCAACGGGAAGCTGATAAGAATGAAGAAGCCTAAACGGGAAAGAAACCGGAATCGTCCGCCGCGTAATGAGGCCTCGGTGTTTCCCGAAACACGTGATCGTCCGATTGTTCCGTCTGCCCCGGAGGTTTTACCTGTCAACTTCCGCAACGTCTGAGGCGTGTCTGGCCATAGGTCAGTTTGATTTTCCTTTTTGGCACTCTTAAGGCGTATTTCTTATCATGCGCTGGTAGCTGTCTACGCGATTCTGGGGTCGTAGTGCTCAATGCATCACTATGAGTCTGCATCTTCCAAGGTCATCAGCTCTTTCCTCACGGCCGGACGCTCTATACCCGGCACGCGGATGACGGTTAAAGAGCTACTCGCCAGACACTCCCTCGCAAGGCAGTCACTTGCACCCATTACCCCCGATTTCTTCACCTCGAATCCCCGACGCTTCAAAGGCAAATCTCGGGCCGGAATTGGGGTGCCCCAAGTAGAGCACTTACCCGATGAACTCAAACAGGAATGCGCGAGGACCTGGTTATTGAATACCGTGTTTTGGGAACGATTCAGATTCGAAGGTGCGTTCCCACGTATGTTGTGTGGACCGACTTCCCGAAAATTAACGAATGTGCGGGGCCTAGACCTGGACAAGGTCGTGTTCGCTTATCCGGCCAGGCTACCGCGCCATTGTACACCCGCAAGGGCCATCCCGTCGTCGCAACGACGCCACGCTGCTCCACGCCATCTCTCCCCTTGTATCACCCACTCCCCTCCCAGACCACGGCCGTTCAGTGATTTCGCATCACGACATTCCCGCGCTTCCCCCTCCACCTCTACATCAAACGACATACAGGCCCAACTCGAGGATGCTCTGTTGCCAATTTGTGGGTTTACGCCTACCAAATCTGGTGACCCGGATAAGGCTTGGGAGTTGTTTCTCGCCATGATCGAAGTCGAAGACATCGTGGTACCCCCGATTCTCAGGCCCCAGCTTCTCATTTTTGCAACGAAGATGGTGGACGGTGCATTCAACATGGCTTGCGACAGCTCAAGCACTCCTGCAGAAGAAATGTCATCACGTGCTGCTAGAGCGCGAAAGATACTCAAAGCCATTACGGTTGCGCGGTTCCCTTCTCGCCAGGAACTCGCAATCCTCGAGAATCGTTGCAAGGCATTGGAAGGGCGCTTTGAAGAGGTCAACGCTGTCTTGGACGAATATTGCGAGGGGAAAGTCGCCCCCGAAGGCGCATTTCCCGCTGCTCCGATTCTCAAAATATCTCAATCGATGATTCAAGCGGTCGAAACTCTCGACGGTCCGGAGGCAGCGTACGATTGGTTCCTCTCACGGTGGGAAACTCTCGAACGATACATATGGTCGACATCCCCGCGTGTCATCTCAAAGTTTGGTCGAGGCGTCATCGCGGACCTTCAGATTACCCTGGCGGACGTTGTCGAGAGGATTGACGACCTTGGAGACTTTCTGACTAAACGGATACGCGCACGACCAGATGGACCATGGAAGGAAGTAGGCGAACACTTCATCGACGCGCTCTCTGCTTTGCAGCTCCCTGTTGATGCCTTAGAGGTGCTGCGGCAGATGGTACGGCTGGCGATCCCACCTTCCATCAAGACCAAATGCCTGCTCGTCAGGGCACTAGCCCGAAGAAATAATTTCGAGTCTGCCCACGAACTGTATACCCAGGTGCGCAAGGAGAGGGACAGTGCTGGTGAGGCAAATCTGAGAGATGTTTGGTCGGCCGGCCTTTACCTTCACGCTGCGCGGGGCGACATCGGGCAGGCGACCGAGATTTTCGAAGTCTTGGAACGACGGGGCTGGATCAACAACGACGCACTCACCTTGATGCTGCATGTCACCGCCGTCAAAGGGCTCGTGGGGGCAACGACCAGGACTTTCGAACAATTTTACCCACGAGGAGCCGACGGCCCCCGGGTGGAGTATGGCAAACCGACAAGGGCCAGTTACACGGAGGTTCTCTACGCTCACGCTCGGGCAGGGGACATGGACAACGTTCCAAGATGGCTCAAGATGATGGTGGACGACGATATCACACCTGACGATTACGTCTACGAGATCCTGATCAAGGGGTTTGGTTCCACCGGCGACATCGCCTCCCTCTCCAAGCTTCTGGAAAGGATGAATGCTAACGGGATCAGGCTCAATTGCCGGGGGTACACGACCGTGATTGCTTTCCTCGCTCGGACAGGGGATAGCGTCGAGGCCGAACGGACGTACAGACAAGCTCTGAAGCTCGGCATCAAACCGGACATCCACATGCTCAACACGTTGATGTACGCCCACGTGCAATCTGGGCACTGGCGGGGGGTCGTTGATGTTTTCGGTTATGTCAAGGCCCTCCCCGGTAAACGGTATCGGCCGACCACGCCTATGTACAACACCCTTCTCAAGGCATTCGTTTACATCGGCGCCCCGTTTCCCATAGTCAGGAATTTAGTATTAGAGCTGGAAGCCATGGGAACGCGTCCAGACGCTCACACCTTCGCGCTACTCATTCAATCTGCCTGCGATAACAAGGAATTCGACGCCGCCCTTGGCCTGCTCGGTCACATGGACAAGCTTGTCAGCAAGACAAGGTTGGACGTCGAGGTCACCGTCTACGTGCTGACGATTTTGATGGGAGGCTTCCTGCGACATGGTGACGAAGCTCGGGCACGAGAGATGTTTGAGGAGATGAAAGCTCGGAACATCATCCCCACGGCTATCACCTATTCCACTATCAGCTACGCGTACGCTCAGGGAAAGACAAGAGAGACTCTGGAGTTAGCCGAGGTATTCCTGAAGCAGCTTATCTTGGAGGGATCGGAGGATGATGAATTGAGGGCAGGATGGATGTCGGATCCTGGTGGCCGTACCCTAGCGCTTGATACCCTCTATCAGCCGCTCATGGATATCTATGCCAAGCTTCAGCGAGTAAAAGATGTGGAGCGATTGCAGAAAGAGTTGTTGGACCACGGTGGTAGAACGTCTTTGGGGGGATTGGCCGCTCACCTCGCTGCATACAGAAACTGTGGTGACGTCGAGGCAGGGAAGAAAACCTGGTCGCTCATTTACGACATGGCTTCTCAACGCTCCAAACTCGGAGACATCTTATCTGGTGCCGAGTCCAAGTCCAAAACCGCTTCCGACGGTCGCCAGGAAGTCGTTTCTCAGTCAAACATCCTCTGCGTCCCACTTTCCATCTACATCGACCTTCTCTCCTCGACCGGTCACCACGCGGAGGTCGCGAAGGTTTGGGATGAACTGCGGACGAACGGGTTCACTTTTGATTCGCATAACTGGAACCACCTCATCATCGCTCTCATCCGGGCTGGAGAGCCAGAGCGGGCGTTCGCGATTCTGGAACGGGTGATACTTCCCAACACGTCCCCTGCCTCTTCGGCCGGGAAGGCGGAAAACGGAAGTAGATCTCGCCAACCGAATTCGCCCCTGTCTATTGTCGATAGCAACAACGAGGTTAGCTTACCCGTTCAAGATGGTTCTCCTGTGGAGGCGTTGCCTTGGACGGAATCACCCGCGCATCGGTACAGTCGGAGAATGGAGGGTGTTAATCGGATAACCAAACATCTGGAATCCCACCCAACGATAGACATTAACCCCCATGAAGAGGTTGCGAACCGCCTTGAAACCCTACAGCTCATCCCCTTTACTTGGAATTCCTGGCGACCTCACCCAGTCACCCTTTCTGTCCTCTCGCAGGCACTCGCACGCTTGGCTTCCGGGATATTGATTCGCCCGATTAAAGGCGATTCAGGCGCACCCGGTGAATCACTCGATGAAACCACGCCAATTTCCAAGACCGCGAAAGCCGTCCTCAAGCGCATCTACTCGAATTACCATGGAGCCGTCAGAGCAGTGAGGGAGTTTGAGGACCAGGAGAACGAGCGAGCGAGGAGATCAGTCCAGGACGTGCAATCGATCCGTTGGAGGTAAACACGTTGTTACAGATCATCTCCATACAACATCCAATCTATCCAAGCTCCGAACGCGACCATCGCAAGTCAAAACAACCGAAAGCATCCCCTTTGCCCTCTAATCCTTAGTCAGAATCGTCTTCTGAGCCACCATCGGAAGCACTGCGAGCCCTTTTCCGATTCTTAGATGTTCCGTGTCGGTTTCTCTGTCGTCACAAATGACGTTGAGGGTAGTTGATCAGCGGATGCCGAAAGAGGAAAAGGGGTGGGAAGGGCAATGGGCAAATGAAGGAAGAGAAGCTTACGAGAGGCAGCTTTTGGCCTTGATTACCGAAAGCGATTGAAAGAGCGGTGGTATCTACATTAATAAATGGGTTGAGGGTAGCGCAGTCAATATTCGCGCGATAAGAAAATTTTGATGAACGTCTTTCATCTCACCTGGTACCCCGGGGAACCGCTTCGCAGAAAAAACCATAAAGGGGTCGGTAAATGCTTGAGCCAGCACAGGGGATACCTCGCTGTGCACCTTGACCGACCCGGGTTCCGGAGCCGGTGACCTGGATGTCCAGAAAAGCAAAAACAAAAGGAGAAACGCGTTAGCTTTGACGCCTGAAGAGGCCAACTTCGGATGGATCGGCAAACACATATCCCGAACTTACGCGCCAACGTTCATCAGCCGAATGCGGAGGCAAAAGTTCCCTGGATCGAACACGTTGGTAAGCACGAGTCTCGCGGGCAATATTTGAGTGCGAAGAATTCAATCAAACCTTCTGTCCGGATCGAAAGATCCTGGAATAGAAAGAAGATCCCGGGTTTACGGTGCTCGTCTGAAAGCTTCGACGCGTTCGCGCAGAGTGGACCAACTAACGTTCTCGTGTATGTATGCCTGGGGAGAGGTATTGACAGACCCGGTTGAAACGCCTCTGGCTGTTGGTGGTTCGACGCCGGGTAATACTGCTGGTTTTGGACGTAGGAAGCCGAAGCGTACATCGAAGTGTCCATCTGCGGCACAGCGTTTGTCATCGGCGACGTCGATTGTTCTCGTGATTGGTGAGACGCAGAAGAAGAGCGTCCACCTTGACCGGAGAAATCCTCCGAGTTCGATACGAGGGGGGCATCCTGCCACTGACTCGAGCCATTCCTGTGGTCCGGCTGTGATTGCTGTTGAAGGGGTTGCTCGATAGATTCCGGTAGTCTATTTTCTGTCTCGGCGTTATCGTAGGTGGAATCCGGGGGCCAGGCCCGAAAAGCAGGCGCCTCGGATTGGTTCCGGGAAGTGGGGTCCTCATGCCAAGGCTCATTAACGCGGTTGAACGACTGTATGGATGGCAGGGTAGATTGGGGGTCCGCCCGCGCATCTCCGGACTGATGAGAACTGTAATTCCACTCGGCAGAGGGCTGCTGGGCACCAGGATAACTCATGGGTTCCAGCTGTGTTTGATGGGACGGTTGGATGGGATAAGGGGGGTTAAAGTTATTTGATGAACTGGCGCTTGTGGAGTTCGTGGCGCCCTCCTGTCGGTTCGAGTGTCAGGAAGGGGGGATCACAGAGAGTTTTGATCGACTCACCGAAGTCTCCGCCTGGGATGTGGGATGGGCATTCTGTCCAGGGCCTGGGGTTTCGTTGTCACTTGGTCTGGTCTTGCTGGAGTTTGGCCGCTTTCGCGTCTTGCCTTGAAAAGGCACTGAACGATCAGAAGATGTTGGGTGTAGGACGAGATTCATCTCTTGTTTCCCGTCCTCCGACCACAAATCGACAGTAGCAAGGAAAAAGGTGTAGTCTATCTCACTGAGCACGAGAGTAAGTGACGGCACGCTTGAAAATAACTGGTGAACGTACTCGACGTCCACTAGGCTTTCATCTTCTCTCCGAACGACGAGTTTTGCCACCGCGGCGGGGGCAAGAGGCCGCCGATCCTATGCAAACTAAGGCGTTTGAGCCTGGAGCGAAGAAATAGGGCCAACCTTGTCTCCGAACCCGCACATGCGCGCACGAATGGGATGTTGGACGATTTCGAGGGAATAGTGCCTTGGATAAGGTTCAGTATGTTTTAAGACTGGGACGGATGGGTGTAACTTACCTGCGTCCTACCCATTTCCCCCAAGATTCACGGCCTCCGCCCGTTCGATTCGTTGATGTGGTGCCGTTGGTGGTCTGCCTGCGAAAGTCGGTTTGCTGAATCATGACTGGAGTTTTGAAGGAGGAATTAGGGGTCGGTTAGAGTAACTGTAGGTAATGGGAAGCACAAGAACTGCAACAAATGGGTGAAACGGAAACCGATAGCCGATGGAGACGGCGAGAGAGGATGAACCGGAGGGTCGAAAGGAAGCAATTGCAGAAAGATTAGTTATGAAGTTCAGTAGAGTGCAAGCGAAGGAAAGCGTAAGAAAGAGACTCAGAACTGATAAAACTGATGGCAAGCCACGTGGTTGCTTTCAACTCTAAATTTCCATCCAACTCATCCGCGATTATCTGCAACCGATGGACCAGGCGGTCGCGAAGAAAACCCTCCAAGAACTCATACGGAGAGAAGGCCTGAAGAACAAGATCTGTGCAGACTGTTCCAACCCAAATCCACAATGGGCCTCGCTTAGGTGCGTCAGGTAGCTCGTGTACACCCAGGCCATCTCGACTCACACGTCACGCCAGTTTCGCGATCTTCCTGTGTCTCCAATGTGCGGGAACACACAGAGGCTTCGGCGTGCACGTAAGGTGCGCAGAACCTAATCAAAACTCAGTTATCGCGGATATTCACAACACGCAACCAGCTTCGTCCGGTCAGTGTCGATGGATACATGGCAGGAAGAACAAATTAAGCGGATGACCGTGAGTCTCATACAACATCTTCCATGAATTGCTGCCTGACGAGATTATGTAGCTGGGAGGAAACGGACCGTTCATGAGCTTCATGGAATCCTACGCTCCTGCAGACCAAGGAGGGTACAAGTCAGGAATGTCGCCGCATGAAAAATATCATTGCTGGGCAGCAACCCAATACAAATCCAAGGTTCGCAAGATACTTTCGAATTGCCGGTCGTTAATTTAGAAACTATGCAGCTTGACGCCGACCTTGCTGGGAAGCCATGGTCGCCCTCAACACCTCCAAAAGGACAAGTCGCTGATACCCCGAGCCGGCCATCCTCTGCACAAGGCCTACGGAAGTCGCGCGCTGGAATGCGTACAAACACGCGTAATGAGCATTCTCCATCGCCAGGAGTTTCCAACTCCACCAATCCTGATCAGAAGGCCGCGAACGAACACTACTTCGCGGGACTCGGGCAGGCCAATTCATTGCGTCCCGAAGATCTGCCACCTTCCCAAGGTGGTCGTTATCAAGGCTTCGGAAGCACCCCCCCACCGCCGCAAGGCTCTGGAAGCCCGTCCTTTCAACTCTCGTCCCGTGCGGTTCCCACGCTCTCAGAATTACAAGAGAACCCCATGGGCGCACTGAGCAAAGGGTGGTCGTTCTTCTCATCCACAGTCTCCGGTGCCACTCGCGCGGTCAACGAGACTGTTATCCAACCGGGGCTAGAACGGGCTACTGACCCGAACCTTCAAGCCAGCATCCGGGGATACGTTTCAGGAGCAGGAAAGTATGCAGAAGATCTTGGCAAGACTGCGAACAACTGGAGCAAGAACCAACTCGGCGTGGACGTTGCAGAACGGGTGACATCCACCGTGCGGGGTATCAGCGGTGGTCCGGAGGGGCAAGGGTATGGCTCGGTTTCCACGCAGTATTCTGGGGAAACCTCCGGACTATATCAGGACGACGACGATCTCTTCAAAGAGTACAAGGATACTAGTCCCACGATGACTTCCGACACCCACCCTCTTCCTGCTGGAAGCATCTCCAGCACCTCCACCAGCAATGTGAAGCCCACACCCAAGAAGGACGATTGGGACGAGTGGAAGGAGTTCTAGACCCTGATACCATGTAATTTATTGGGTACGATTAGACGTGTAATACTACGAGTCTGTACTGAGAGGCTACTCGAGGCAATTCTCTAGAGGTCCTTGGCCAGTCACCGAATGGACCATATTTTTGCGGAACCATCATCGTCTGACGAAACACTTCCCACTTACCGTGAGTTCGCTCGGGAATCAGTCCTAGTGCATACCAGGTCTCGGCTCCGTTGCACCATTCAGATGGGTACACCCGGTGATAAGCTTTTTGACCACCTGCATTCAATCATTTCGGATGGCGAACAAGCAGGGTGGTCGTCTGGCTCATCAACGAAGCCTTCCCTCACCTTTGAAGGGCGATTTCCACGCACTCGCAGGGATCTTCGAATCTGATGTACCCCATTGCAAGGTGGCGGTCAGCTCGGGAATTCCAAGTGTAGGAGCAACAGATCATAACGCTTCCGCATGCCCTCGGCCACCTTTGGCATTACGTGGAGCCGGATATGAATCCTCCTGTTGGCTCCAAAGTGTCGCAGGGGACGAACCGCTACTCACGGTGGGAAATGGGGTTTCGGCATCGGTTAATCATTTGCTTCCCTCAGACCTTGACCAACCCAAGGACTTTCCGCCATCAGACGGTTTGAGCGGCAGTTTTGTCACGATTCAACCCATTCGTAACTTGTGAGACCTGCAGGAGGATTCGGCCTGTCCAGGGTAAGTGTTCTGTTTGCGAATAATAAACCACAGCGATCTCAACACAGAGTAAGCCAAGTGAGGGCCACCTCGCCCGCCGTACCCCGCGAGGCTGGTCCTGAATCGGCAGCTCGCCTGAGCGGATCAAACCCGAATAATTGATTTGGTGCGAAGCCTGAGCGTGGTCATCTTTTTGCTGAGCCGAAGACAGGAGAACAGGTCGGTCTTTCGGTTGCCGTTGCGTAACCTATCCTTGGCCTTGGGAAGGAGGTAGCGTAAAATCCAGCTACGTTCGTTGTTTCTTTCGTGTTATTCCCGACGCGTTTTTCAACTCCAGTCTCGATGCAATCCGATCCTTTCCCTCGGTGTCCGCTTGCTACCTTTACGACCCGAGGATAGTCCTTCCCTGCCCATTTATCTTCACATCCTGTTCCTACTCTGTGATTAGACCGAGCACTTGTCTATCCAGTCACCTACGTCGCTCAACAGCTGCCCGACACCGCAGGGACATGAACTGTGGTAGCGTGATCGCCTAGCCCCAGGAGTGGCAATGGTCGTCCAGAACGAAACAAGCGAACACCTGCAAATCCCGCCGGAATCTGGAATCCAGCCACATCCCGTTGTTTTTTCCGAACGTGATGGATCGTTTGTGCATCTCGAAAGAGGATCCTAAAGGTGGGACCTTGGTGATTTCTTTAAGCTGGACGTCGGCCGAGATATCCTGCGACACTCGATGCGCGACCATCCAAGATACATATTTAGATTAAGAAGATGGCCACATGTTTGAACTGACGGGGCCGTTGCGCGGTCCGCCTTTCCGTTGAAGACCTTACCGGTACTGTTATGGAAACGCCACGGTTGGGAACGGGAAAGATGAGTGAGCGGTCGTGGGAAACTTCACATTCCAGTCGATCGCTTTCCGGTTGAACGAAAGGTGAATAATTTATTAAACCACAACCAGGCTATTTACAAACACCGAGAATGTGAGGGGTAATCGCAGGATTCGACCCCTATCTTTTTATTTTTGACAAAAAAAAAGCGGGACCGCAGCCATCATAGCTTCGCGTGTCTCCAATTCGCGACTTGGAAACACATGGCCCCGCCAGGGTGAGAACCCTGACGGAGCCCGAAGCTACGACGACACGCGGTCCTGCTCGCCCATACACCACGCAGCCTACGTCCCCGGGCTGCCCAGCAACGAACTTACTCTGCCCCTCGAAGGGAAGGATCGACGGTTCTAACCCGGGCGCAGGAAGACGATCGCTGGTCACCCCAGCGAATGTCGCCATAACTCCCCGTCGATCCGAGTGTTCGTGCTGTTTGTCGAAAAGACGCAACTCACCAGATAGCTACGCTGACACCAGCTCACCTCGTAGCTCCCTAGCGGTCCGTGGGGGATCGCACTCGCCGTTTCAGGTTGAGCTACCTTGAGGTCTTGAGGCCGCGGTGCCCTCCGGTAGGCGTCTTGGGCACCTAGGAGGGGTCACCTATACCCTGCGCGGCACGCCGTAATACATACCTCGACGGACCGAGCACAGGGCCGAGTGCGCCCTACCATCGGCCGAGGCGAACACGAGAGAGAAAATGGTGCCAGGAATATAGCCACTGATGACCTGCGCCACGACTGAGGGAAAATAGCAGCGAACCCCCGGGTTTATATACGTTCAGCCAACAGGGGCTCTGTTTCTCTGCGATGAGCTTATTTGTTGCTACACGTGATCACACGTGATGGGCTGGGAGGTTTGTCAGAGTCTATGACGACCAGAACAGAGGAGTAGAAGACATCCGGCGAATCATACGGGTGTTTTCGTTGTTAGAGCTTGAAGATCGGGGTGAGGACTGAGAAGCGCCCATGACGGACGCTCTAGGTTCACGAACAAGCGCGCACTATGGCGATCTGCTACTAGGCAGCATAGGGTGGAATAGGGGATGATCTTCAATCTGTGGGGAATCCAGGAACGTCTCCACGGAGATATCTAAGCTCCCATGCGCGTAAGAGGGATATGATTTATGGAGCCGAAGGACGCTGCCCCGCATAGTCTGAATCGCAAACCACTTCAGCAGAATCTGGCGAAGTCTTTGATTACCCCTGAGATATCTTGTCTATATGTTCACCTTTTGAATGTTGTTTTCGAGGGTTAGACTCAATTAGCTTGGATTTGCGTCGGGGCTCATGGTGGTCATCAATATCATTGATTGAGATACTACATAGGGCGTCTACCTGGCATCTACAGGCAAGTGAGAAATAACTCCATCAATACCTACAGCGACATGGAAAGAGAGGGAAAGTCCCAAACAAATGCCAACTCCACAAGCCAACGTCATGTGATATGGCGAGGAAACAAGAAATATGAGTGGATCTAGCTTGCGCTCGGTCATGATCAGAAGGTGGACGCCCAAGCCTCCAGGTCAAAGTTACACGTCCGGGAGTGTTCCATCCATGGCAACACCTAGACAGCCACCCTATTAGCTACTCCAAAAAAATGCACCTCTCCGCGGCCTGGAAGGAATACTCACCAACAACTCCTTTGGTGCTTTCCTGACCTCAGGATCCTTCAGTAAACATGAATCCACAAATTCCTCTGCCGCCTTCGGGAATCTCCCCTCCGGCAACAACCTCGGAGCCGGCTCATTAACGATATGCTGCAGCAACTCCAGGATACTCATCGTCCTGGCCCCGCCCTGGAGACTGACCCCCATGCTCTTCCGTTTCCTGTCTTTATCCTCCTTCGAGTTTCTCTGTCCGGCGCCGAACATCGGCTTTCCGGGGGATAACGTTCCCTGAAGGTCTTCTAGGTCCGAATCGTCCGAAGCCTGGTCTTCGGAAAATGGAAAACGACCCAACGCAAGCTCGATCAAGGAAACACCAAGCGACCAGACGTCAGACTTGACAGTGTACTGGGCTCCTTGAATACGCTCGGGCTATAAAAACGCCGGCTGTCACCCCCGTATGAAGGATGCCCAAAGGATGACAAGACTCACGCTCATGTAGGTCGATGTGCCGACGAAAGTGTCTGCAATGGAATTGATCAGCTCTCCCGACACCCCAAAGTCGCAAATTTTGATTTGTCCTTTGGAATTAAAGAGGATATTTGAGGGCTTTATGTCTGTGAAATCGCGGAGCCCCGACACGAACACGGAGGAGAGGACTGTCAGCTACCAAATTTCACCGACGACCGTTTGTTTTCTACCGCAGCGTAGGGATAGAACACGCACAGAACGAGGTATTCGGAAAAGCTCACCTCGGTGAATAATCCGATGAACATCGTACAAGTAAGTCAATCCTTCCAACACAGCCAACGCGACCTTCCCCACCACATCGATATCGATAGGTCCAATCTTCTTGTATATCCCATCCAACGATCCCTTGTCCATATACTCCATGCAGATGCAAATATTGGGATCCGAGATAAAGGCGCCGTAGAATGAGATGATGTACGGCGAATTACAGTCGTGCATTATCTGCAGCTCCCGCAGAATCTGCTTTCTCACCGACGGTTTCGCATCGATTAACACAATCTATGCGTGATGTAGGTTAGCTTAAAGCGGGATAGTAGAAAAGGCGGCGCCACGAGCGATCAGTTCTCGCGAACCAAAACAGAAGGGAGAAGTTCGGGGGGGGGGGGGGGGGGATATAGGGTGGACGAGAGAACACACACCTTCTTTGCCATTATCGTGCCCGTTGGAATATGCTCAACCTTTTTGACGCTCCCTCCATTCCCCTGACCAAGCTCCTGGATGTCTTTCAAGTCCTCATTCTTCAGATCCTCTCCATAATTCGCTAGCTTCTCCGAGAGCGCGCTATGATACATCTTCGACGCCGAAGCGGTAGGCGGCGCAGAAGACGGCGGACAGTGCGAGACCGTCAACATGCTTCCATCGTGATCCTGGGATGTGGATGATGTCCCGATTTTCGGTGCTTTGAGTGTCATTGGGGGCGGCCGCTTCTTACCCGTAGGTTTCGTCGGGGGGTCTTTGGGGGTCATGGTGACGGAGGGATCAGGAATGACTTGGATTTGGAGGGGTTTAAAATTCCGCTTTTTGCGTATTGGAGTGGCCATGAAGACAAAGGCTGCAACTGACCCAGCGCAGGCGGGAAGCCAAAGGAAGGTGACTAAGATCCCAGTGAAGCACTCCGGAGATGCTACTCTCTCGAGAACGGGGCGGGAAGAAGGAAGTCGTCAGGTGAGATGAGACAATCCTGATCCGCACGTGACCCTGTACGGGCGCTTATACTGTGCTCACGAGAAAAGGTCTGAACACGCAGATTTGGGCCCACAAGCCGACAGTGTGCACCGGTGCAGAGTACAAAATGCTGGAATTGAGATGTAATATGATTTACAATATGACTTGTACAGTTGAAGTTCCTGGTTTCATCACCCGTTCGATGACCCAAAGACTAGCGCGTGGCGCCGCTGCGATGCTCTGTAATGCTACCACGAGTGACATTGGTCGAACCGAAGTTATTGCCAAGGTGGTCGCTGGACTGATCCTTTCCCTTTTGGATCATGAGCTTGATGATTTCCACGTCGACGGAGGTTCCAAAGACCGTCTCCAACTGTTGCTTGGAAGGTTTGCCCAGAAGGCCCTGGTTGCCTTGGTTGGAGAAGAATACCTGAAAAGCTAAGAAAAAAGGTCAAGCGGCTTGTAACCAGAGCAGTCGAGGAAGCGTGGCTCACATTCTACGACGTCCGTGAGAGGGATCGTCCTAATCGGGTGATCGTCAGTGACCAACGAATAAGAGGATGATCGCATAGATTTACGTGTCTAGGGAATGGTCAGTTAAACGTATCACACAGGGTGAGAGGTAGAGCTCACCTCCAGCTTTGTACTTCTTTAACTACACGAGCAACGGATGAGTGAAACTGGATCGCTTGAGTTGGATTGTGTGGCGTACCTCCTCGGGATGTACAATGATTATATATTCTTCAGTCGATTGAGTGTCGGGCTTGTATACAATCCTTGTGATATTTTTGCCCATGGTAAGCGATAGCGATTGTCGATAGATGAGATGGTGAATGGGGAAGAAGAGATGGGTAATCAGGTGGTCCTCTTTAAAGGTCACTCAGATCGATGACGTCAGACCACGTGAACGGTCTCTCTTCCCTTCCAGCTCGACCCCAACGTCTCCGGTGGACATCACTTACTCATGAAACGATGGCCGGAAGAAATTGCACCACTTCCGCAGAGAACCCGTTCTATCTTGCGCTCAACCGTAATTCTGACGTCACTCGTCCAAGTGGTTTCCGAGTTGATCCAGAATTCCCTCGATGCTAACGCACGGTCAATCCAAGTCGGCATTGACTGCGATGACTGGTCCTGCTGGGTCCAAGATGACGGGACGGGGTTTACCATCGACAACCTGGAGTTGCTAGCCGATAATTGCAAAGCAGATTCTATGAGGTATTCAACAAGCAAGGTCTCAGGCGGCGATCACACCTCGTTCGGTTTTCGAGGTGAAGGTTAGTGACGGTCTGCGCCTCGGTCATACGGGACCCTGAGCTGACGCTGAGACTTGCTTGTATTATCCCAGCCTTAGCATCGATCGCCGACTTGAGCATCCTTGAAATTTCATCTAGGACGGCAAAGGCTAGGCAGTCATGGTCCGTGATTCTAAAGGTGCGAATACAAGAGCCACAATCCGCTGCCCCAAGCTCACTCTCGGTGAACAGGGCACGGATACCTTATATTTCGGACCTTCCGCGCGCTGGCACAGACAATCGGCTGGTACTACCGTCTGTGTCAGAGATGCATTTCATAGCGTGAGATCGACCCGTTCGTGTGCGTAGACTCGGCTCACGTTCGATCTTGAACTCCAGCTGCCTGTTAGGCGTCTGGCACATGCGCCGTCTGCCCGCACTCTGGAACTGATCAGGCGGGAGATCGAGACCTACTCCCTTATCTTCCCAAATGTCAACTTCCAACTCAAACACTTCAGAACGGAAGCAAAGATACTGACTATCCCGAGGGTGTGGCACTATCCCTGAGGTTATCAAAATTCTGCCTGACTTTTTGCCTGAAGACAGCCTCTACGCTTGAGGCTTTTCGTCGGATATTTGGGAGGACACTAGTCCAGCAAACCCATATCGTAGACAGCATCTATGGTTCATTGAAGATAGAAGGATTTATTAGCTTGACTGGCACCTCGACTAAGGTTCGACCATCTCATTGATCACTTCGGTGTTAACTGAGACATTCCTCAGATATACCAATTTCTTTGTACGACCGATTCATGAAGGCAAAAGAATGAACCTCTGAGACCTTGCAGATATTAACAAACATCCAATTGTACCCTGTGATTTACATCGCCTCATCGATCGCAAATTCTCGGCGAGCACGTTTTCAAGAGATGTACGCCGGTCTTACAATTTATCCGGAAATTGTGGGGTTCCAACTGAACATGACTAGGCTTACGACCAGCCCGAGGGGCCATCTTCGCGCAAAGGTAAACCTTGGGCGTCTTGATAACGCTTGTTTGCACCCTCATCACTAGGTTCGCAATTAGGCCCAAAGAAGGGTGATAAAAAACCCGTATATGTTCTCAATATCACGATACCGCCGATCTTTGTGGATAATCATGTCGAACCGGCAAAGTCTGTCGTTAATATCCAGGTTGGACTCCTTTCGGTGATTTGCCACAGAGCTGCAGGAGACTGATGGCTCCCCCAGAATCACGCGATCCTACACTCCTTCCTCTCGAGTGTCATTGAAGAGTTTTTAGTTCGGAATTCGTTCGCCATACCACCTCAGGTTCAACCCCGAGACGAATCAACTCAGAACCCGAGGAAGAGAAGAAAGCTTACTGATCACACGGTTTCCATTTACTCACCGGGTCAATCTCAACGGCCATACCTTACCGCAGAACTTGATTATTATCCTCCACCCCAGGGGCTCCTGGAGCCGTGTTGTTCTGAATGTTCGGATTCTTGCGATGGATGTAGCTCTTGTTGTGATGAATGTTCGCACACCCATGGAAAGAACAACGTTGGTCCTGGTTCCCGCCAGGGTGCCCATTACGACGTTGGCCAGCTGGGATTGGAGGAGTACTCGCTGAGTGACGAGGTTTGCAATATTCAGGTCAGTTTCAACCTCTACCTTCTACGCGAATGCTGATCGGGACCAGGGAGGCGGAGAGGTAGTGTGGACCGACCCAAGCACCGGAGAACCTTTCGTGGTTGATACGGCCACCGGGAACTCACGACGTGCATTTGGTCCCGGCAGAAGCAATATGAATGTGCCGCGAAGGACCATAGTCAGCAGGGGACGAAACGATGGCGAGATAGACGAGATACCGTCCTGGATCGGGGAAGCGCTCACAGTATGTTTTGAGCTCAATCCTTTTTCGATGGTTACCCGAAACATTCCCCAGGCGAACGAGGTATATGCACAGAAGGAGAAACCCATTCCTGTCGTCCCCAGTTCAGACGCTTTCGTATCTGATATGCGGCATTACGAGCTTCAGAAACAACTGCAGTACAAGAAGGGCGCAAGTCAAGCCACCAACTCAAGCTACCGCTTTTCCAGAGACGACCTGAAGGAAGCGATCGTTGTCAACCAAGTTGACTCTAAGTTCATCGCGTGCTTGTTACCTTCTGATTCTGTGACTGGGGACTCTGGCTGTGGATCTGGGGCAACTTTCCAAGGGCCTTCTCGCACGTTGGTGCTGGTCGACCAACACGCCGCAGATGAGAGAGTTCGAGTTGAGTGGTTACAGAGAGAGATCTGCCTCGGATATCTTCGGAACGGCGATGAGACGGGGGTGGAGCGAATCGTACTCGATCCTCCAGTTCCGATTCTCCTGACGAGGCACGAGAAACTTATTCTACAGAGGAGCGATGATATCAGAGACTTCCTCGCGAGTTGGGGTGTGGAGCTCGCCCCAATCAATGATGTGGGAGAGGAAGATAGCGGTTCTGACGACGACAATAACTATTCACAGGTCACGGTAACGAGGATTCCAGAGATCGTTAGCAACAGAGTATGTAACATGTTTTTACTCGCCCATACTGATGCTGATGGGCATGTTAGCTGGCTTCGGGGGATGACTTGCAGAATTTCATCAAGGGTGTCCTCGGGGATTGGTCAAATGACATGTTGAGAGGGCCACCTGCCCCATCTCTCCTTCCCCACCATGAGGACGCGTTTTCGTGGAAAAGCGCTCTACGGCATTGTCCCGCCCAACTACTGGAATTGCTCAACTCCAAGGCTTGCAGAGGTCAGACCAAATAAACGTTTCATTCTCCCAAAACTTGTTTCTTATTTCTGATTGACCAGGAGCGATCATGTTCAACGATTCCTTGACAGTTGAGCAATGCAAAGAGCTGATGGAGAGGCTGACCCATACTTCCGTGCCGTTCCGGTGCGCTCACGGAAGACCTTCAGTCGTACCCCTCGTCGACCTCGGGCCGCCACCGGATCTTCGTGGCGCTACGCGTCAGGTAAACTGGGAGGCGTATGGAGAAAATATCCAGGCCCAGGGGCGAAGCGCTCGATATCGATAACCACCTTCCTGTCATACCACGAACGACAAAAGTTCGGATAAAGCTTAGTCGTGCGCTCCCTTTCGAACAAATGGTTCGACATCACACGCATCTCCACCGACGCGACTTACTGGCCTGGTTCTGGTTCTGGTTCTTCGAATGGTCTGAGGCCATTGGGGTTGGATTACCACCTGGCCATCGGACTGATAATCCCGACAACCGTTTATTGCACCGTCCATTACCCTTTTTTTAATACTGTGTAGCCACTATCCAATTGAACGGAATCAATACCCATCCCTAGCATACACGGGCCACATCGCCTATAAGCATTTCCGCACTTGCAACGAGAACGGAGGGTTTCTGATCACAACACGTCAATGGTACTCACGAGGATATATGTATCCGTATCTGTCCTCGTCGTATTCCGTTCCGTGTAATCGGGACGACTGATTCTCAATTATGTACCGGTCCGTTGCGTCCACGGCACAGCTTTGCATACCTCCGGCGGACCTCCGTAGTTTTACGCGGCAGGCAATTCAAAGGTTCATGGAGCTTCGCTGGCTTCGTGTGCCACTCTTTCCTTCCAACAATATTTTGAGGACCTCGGGGTTCTCCGTCTTTGAATTGGACCACCCCGAATTTATCAACGGGGCCTGATAATTTTTGAAGGGCTGCTAATTTTCAGTCAGAGGTTCTGTTCCCCTCTGATGTCGATGTGGTAAGGTGATGGGAGAAGGAGATCTGAGGGATGAGTATAATGGATGGCATCGTCGGAATCCAATCTCCACGAGTAGAATATTCTGAACGTTGAGCCCCTAAGGACCCGAGCATGGTGACGATATTCGGGTAAGAACCATAACTTGCTGAGGTTTGTCGGAGGTGAGATTGGTGGTGGTGGGTTTAAATCCTGGAGGAACAAGACTCACAAGCAGGGATTCTCAACTAAAGTTGATGCATCTGAAGGAGGACGTGGTGTCTCCAAAGCCTAAGTTTGCCAAGTAGGCGTTACCGGGATAAGCCAGGAAGATGGAGTTCCCGCCGCAATACGAGTTTCTACGGTCGAAAGTCGTCAGGCGAGTAGTTCCCCTGTGACCGAGTCTCCAACGCACTCGAAGAGTTCGCAGCCAATGCCTCTATCAGGACCAAAAGCGCTGATGTCATCGTTGAAGCCGTCGGGAACATTATTGCAGACGTCATTTTCGACCCCGAAGAGGTTGCAGGTTCCTTGGAACCCGTTGTCGGTGCAGAAGTAGACGTTCCCTAGGGAACGCTTTGGGGAAACAGAGCCGTCAGCACCTGCACTTTCATCGTGATGGGGCCCGGGAGAGCGAGAGTGAGGGATGCGGAAAGAACGTACGGGCTCAAGCTCGCGGTCCGTGATTTCAACGGGGGACCCGCCGGCCGTGACGGCGAGGACGGTACCGATGATAGCAAAGAGTTTTCCTGAGAATATCATCGTTGAGGTTGGTGAGGGCACAACTTGAAGCTGGAGGTAGTGGGAGCTTCAAAGAGGTCGGGGGCAGAAGCGCAAATGCTCGGGTCTACAGATCTCATTCCTCGGTGACCATATTATACTTCCCCAAGGTCTGTTAAGAACGACGTACTGGATGCGGGTTACTTGTTTGGTTGCCACAACTCTGATCGTGAGCTGAAGGCTGAAGCGCAGCCACACATACCAATTGTACCCTATAGAAGATTCAAATCGACGAAATGGGAGTGCACTCAAGTGAGCTATTCACCGGACACCGACGGTAGTGTATTGTGATGCTTCGACATTGGTCATTTAGTTGCGTTCCAAGTCGTCCTCGATCGTGATCATGGAACTTGATGCATCCCACGTTTCCACTCAGCCACTTCCCAGAGTTACCATCTGATAAAACCCTGCTCATAAAGGGGGATTACCACCCGTCGGCGCCAATTCATTTTTGTATCTCGCACCTCTCACGCGGTAACGATGAGGGTACGGCCGTCTTCGTCACACCCTCGAAGGAAACCTTCGTCCAATCGTTGGTGGCGTATAACGACCGTTGGCTCGGAAAATATGGGGGGAGTGGCCAAGTGGCCACGAAATTGTCTCGAGTGAAAGTCTTGTTCGTAGTTCGAAATTTTCGGAGCGATTGGTTAGCTAAGTTGAGAGATATTTCTAGCTACCCCACGACTGTTCGTCAGCTGGCAGTGCTCCTTTCGATGTTGCACTGTCCATCCTCGACAACCCCAGAACTGGATGCGAAGCTTGTGCTAAGCGCTCCTCCGACATTCATCATCCTTCACGAAGTATCATCTCTGTTTGTGGATCCAGAGCTCGAGTGTGTGGTCCCAAGGAGCGTTTACGAACGTCGTGCTGACCGTCTAGAAGGGCGACTTGTCCTGATTACTTGAGGGTTGTCGCGCAGGCAACAGAAACATCAAGCAGCCTTTCCGATACACCAGAGAGGCGCGTATGATGGGGCGTTCGATCAAAGTCCCAGAACTGAAAGGTAACAGGAACGTGAATCTGGTGTGGTTCGATTCCAAGTTACAGAATCTCATGCTTCCGGCCCTGCCGAGGCCGAGCTACATCAATGAAGCAGATGAGAAGTATTATGAGCCGATATCAGTTGGCAAGATTGCAGAGAAGTACTTCGAATGGGTTGGGGATGTGTCAGTAGGTGAGAACTTGAGTTCGTGATTCAGGAGTTTTGTGTGTAACGGGAGCCCTGTTGTAGGCGAAGATTCACAGCTCGAAGTTGTGATGCGCGGACCTGGCAATACGGAGATTTCTTGGGAGTGGGGAGCCCGGCGAGAGGTGGTATCGGAGGGCACGGGCGGAGTCTTGGACACCGAAGTGCAACCTGCGGAGGGGTAGAATCTGGACATAGCTTGTAAAGGAGTCACCGTGCAGTCAGCCGTAACCAGATGTGGAGGAGACGACCTAGTGGCCGAGGATAGTTCGTGGCTGGGGAAAGGGAATTTAGCAGCGCTCAGACCGCTTCTCAATTCATCTCGCACCATCATGTTGCCCGGACAAAACCCAGACATCCCCCCCCCCACTCGATAAGCTCAGCCGACTCTAGGAGCAATTGGCGATCCAAACGGAAGCAAATGAACGGACGGAACACCAGAAACCCACCGCCAGTCCGACCCGGTGGGGCAGTGTAGAAAAATGGTTAGCGTGTAAGTTGGAGTTCCCCACCTCTGTGTCTTCAACGACCATGTTGACCTTCGAGTCCCTTCCGGTAGAGCTCATCTCGGACATTTTGGGTGAGACGGATGTCGAAAGCCTAATTAGTACGCCGTGGTATGACATTAGCCATTGTTCGGGATATCTGATCCACGCCTCTCGATGGAACAGTTGTGTCTAGTTTATCCCGCAGGCTAAGAGAAATCATTTCGAACCCTGCGCTCAACCCATGGCGTCGCCCAATCCTACGCAGGCTCCGCCGCGGAGAGTACGGAACGGATCTCGCGAATCTCGGCCTTCGAATGACCGTCCCAAAGCACAACTGGATTGAGATCATGAGCAAAGCGGATCCCGAGTTCCTGCTATTCGAAGCCACGGTTCCCAACCTGAATGAGCACGAATGGGACGAATGCTTTAGGAGACGCTTTCTTCCCAGTTGGGCGTATTGGAAGAAGAGTTCGAGCTGGAGAGTCGCCTTTCACAAGTACGTCCAAGGGGAGATATCCTCGTGTGTGTGGCATATTAAGTGGTTTTTTTAGAGTATTGTACCGGGTTTGGCATAGAACCCATTCATCGTGCACGGCTGACGAGGCTTGGACAAGGTTGGTTCCTTGGGTTACCGATTCCCGCCCCACGTTTATTGTCTAACTTGCCATTCGTCATTGCGTAGATACTTGATACTGAATCGGAATGGAACAGCCTGCCGAGTTGAATGCGCCTCCCGGAACTTCAATCCCGTCGCCATTTTCAACGAATTAAAGTTACATTCTTATCTCTATCGCCAATCTGATCCTAAGGTCCTCCTCACAGACACCAAAACAATATGCTGCAATTTGAGACGTGCATCCGCGTTGGTACAAGTCCCCTTTGCCGGAAACGTAATCTAAAGTTTGGATCTAGGTTGTGGTCCAATTTGCGGACGTGAGGATTATTGCCCTTGGCGTTCGCAATACCCCTAAGACTGCCTTCTCGGTGAACGACAACGCGTGGCATTTATTTCATCCGCCAAAAGTCCGGTTACCAAATGAGGTCGAGGGGATCCCTACCGAGAATTCGGACATGATCGAGGATGAAGTGGAAGACCCCGTCCGATCCGTGCCTGGTGCAGGTGCGTGACACAGGTCCCAGCAGAGTTTACGAGACATTGATATGAACGTTGACATCTCAATACTTAGTCCTGGACCCGGAAGACCCTGGGCGGCTCTGCTATCCAACACCCACACTAGGCCACCGTAACTATCCGAGGTACACCTCGGGTGGTTTTGATCGGCGGTGGGTAGACGAGTTCGAACTTGGGTGGTCGGATGTAAAATGGGTTGGTAACATGATGTGCGACATACCTTTGCGAGTTTGCGGGCGACTGGTGTTGACGTGTATCTCTTTCCAGGCTAGTGGCTCAGCTCGTTGGACCCCACACGATGGAACCGTGGTCTCGATCACCACAGTTACAAGACTCAGATCTTGTAGTTGGACCAGGCAGGAACCAGTACGCGTCGTTTTGTTGGGAAGATTTGAGCGCAATCGCGCCATGGCTAGATGAATGGATTATTAAGAAGCTTGAAGGAGTGGGTCTGGGCCATTGACGGCGGGGGACGTGCGATCACTGTTTCCGCATGCGATGCGCTGAAAAGTGAATCGAGAGTTCGGTGAGACATTCAATTATCATCACGCCCTTGTTTGCCGGACCTTCCGGTCAGCTATTTATCCCTAGAAGTGCTCCCATT
Source organism: Thelephora terrestris (assembly GCA_015956445.1). Taxonomy (NCBI): domain Eukaryota; kingdom Fungi; phylum Basidiomycota; class Agaricomycetes; order Thelephorales; family Thelephoraceae; genus Thelephora; species Thelephora terrestris. Next base: position 701,990 of record WIUZ02000017.1, on the reverse strand, counting down.
CGTATCTGTGTTCTCAAGAAATACAAACTCCGCTCGGGTGCGATTTTCTCTTTTGTCTTTGCTCCTTGTCAATCATCAGTTCGCCCGATCACGATGCCACAAAAGGCAAGTCACGGTGACGCGAACCCTTTCAAAACAATAAGCACCCCCCGGTTCGTAGCATGCGCTAAGACCTCTTGATATAAAAGAGATGCGCCTCACGTGTGCTATCCCCCGTTCGATACCCTCTCCCTTCACCCGCCTCCCTATTTTCTTTTCCTCCTCGATCTCTCTGGTGTAGAGACGAGACTTGAGTTTGGCGCAGGTCACCGTCAACAGATCCCTAGTCTCAATTATTCTCAGTAATTCGTAATTATTGAAAGTCTCTATCATGCCAGCCGAGGTGCGTATTTTTCCGGGCTTCACCCTACCCATCATTTACCATTGGTTGCGCCCACAGTGGATGTGCGATGTTTGCCACAAATTCTTCGGGCGTAAGGGAGACCTCAAACGCCACGAGAAGCTGCACACTGGAGAGAAGTGAGTATCGAGAGCGTGCGATGCGTTCTAATGGGCGTCTGATTGTTCGCCCCCGCCGATAGGCCACATGCTTGCGTCGATTGCGGCAAGGCCTTCGCCCAGTTCACAGGCTTGAAGACCCACCGTAATGTTCAGTGAGTATCTTGGCGTTCCCGTTCTTCGGCGCATGACGTTATATTTATCAAACAGCACTGGCGCTAAACCTTATGAGTGCAATGTATGCGGAGCTCGGTTCGGTGACCCTTCCTCTTGTGCGAGACATAAGAGGGAGACACATATGCATCCCGAAGGATACCAATGTTTTGTTGACGGATGCCGGACCAAGTACGCCTGTCCAGTTTGCGATCATGTCATGCCACATACGAGCTAACCCACTTAGAATTAAGCGACGATCTGCCTTCGTCAAGCACGTCAAGGCCAAACACGACATCGACCTGACAAAGATGTCTGTTGAGGAGGCTGCTACCGCTGTGGAATTGATCAGAGTTTCTCCCGATGATGAGAGGACTCCCACTCCCCCTCCGGATTATACCACTGCTACGAATGAGCCCATGTACCAGGAAGAGGACCTTCCCACGTTCCTCTCAGATCTAATGCCAAAGGAGGAGGTCCACACTCCCCCGTCGGTTGACACTCCCCCACCTGCTATGATCGACGTTGTTCCTTCTTCGGATGGATACAAGTGGTCTTCTACAGGTTTCGTCGGTTCGTGTTTTCATCTCCGGGTTACGTTTTTTTGCTTTATTGTTGACCAGTCAACTTATTCGCAGACCACGCGACACTTGACGCTGGTGTTGTCTGCGGTTCCCCAGATCCGGCGCTGTTGGCTGATTTACAACAGCGCCATGAAAACCCAGTACTGGACATGGGGTGCTTCTTCTATCCGGATACTGTTGCCCATCAACCTCCCTCATATTACGAACAACCATGGTCCGGGACCCCCTTGTCCTTCGCTCCGTCCCCAATTCCTGTTGGTTCTGTCGCTTCGGTCGACATCTTTAACTCTTCCCCATCGCCCTGCAGTTCGGGCACGGACTACAATTTTGCTTACGACTCAAACACTTGTGGAGATTTCAACTCCCAAATGTCGTCCTTGAGGGATGCCACCGATATGCACGCTTATATGACTGCCGCCCATATGCCCCCATTTTCTGCTTACACTTTCGCGTGATGGACGTTCAAAAATTTGTTTGTACCAACGCCTCACACCTCCCGCGCTATGGTCGCGTGGATGTTTCATTAGCTTCACTAGCAGCGCCTGCTTTTGCCTGCTTCTGACGATACCTTCGATAAGTACATTACGAACCGCCTTATAACGACCCTGTAACGTACGATTAATACTTGCCCCAAATCTATGCTCTATGCCACTGCCTCGGTCACACGAGGCCATGCTTCTTCCGTTGCTCACTGTTGTTTCTTGAGAAAGATCAGTGTTGTATGTGTGGTTTTGAAGTGATCGTGGGATTTGATTTTGTGAATTGATCCTTTACCCTTCACCAATTTTTACCCTTCCTTGCCTCTTCCTCCTGTTTCTATCTGCTGTTCGCCCGAGGGCTCCTAGGCTCCCGGCCCGCCCTTCGTCTTCGCTATATTTTATTCGCAACCGCTGCGGCACTGTACAGACCATGCTCGCTGCCCCTCTCTACCCCACCTCTTCGTTTTCCCCACTCAAACCTGGGGAGGAAACCCAGCTCAAGCCCACGAAGGATCTCGAGGCCTTTAACGCCCTCCTCCCTCCGATAGAATTCATAGAAGGGTCTTCAACCGGTTCAATCTTCGACGAAGCCAATTACACGCCCATCAACGCTTCACCACGGTCCAAAAATGAGGTGAGACTTCACCCGCTTGCCGTTCGGGCCATATTGGTTCCTTCGTGCGCCGATAAGCTTTTATAAAATAACAATTGACGACGTCATTGTAGAAGTTACCACCGCAGTCACCCTCGCCAGGCAAGAACGTGGCGGTGCTGTCACCTTCGGTCAAGAAAACGCGCACGAAAGGTGTGGGTGGATCAACCGACCAGAAATCGTTATACACCGGTCCAATTGACACTACTTGGCCACCGAAGTCTCGCGTCGGACGCGGTTTTAACAACACCGGCAACACCTGTTTCCTCAATAGTGCCCTGCAGTGCCTTCTGCATACCGCTCCGCTTGTCCGAATCCTATCTGATCACCGGAAGGAAATATGTGCGTCTGTGTTTGGATTTACCCTTTTCAGTACTCAAGTTTCAACGCCGTCAGGCCGGGTCAAGAACAGTTTCTGTATGATATGCGCGCTGAGACAGACGATGGTCGACTCTCAGACAAAGTTCACTTCAACGCCCCCCTACCTCATCATCACAAAATTGCAGCGTGCGTGGGGATCCTTAGCCTTTCTTGACGCGGACTGAAGTCATCTTGGTGCGCAGTAATCGCAAAACATATGCGGAGAGGCAGGCAAGAAGATTCTCATGAATTCCTCCGTTATGCCATAGATGCCTTGCAGAAATCGTGCCTTTATGGATACCCACCGTGGGTCATGTCCTTTTGTCCGGGATTGTCGATGAACTGAAACTGGGTGATCCAGGAAACTCGACCCCAAGCTTGCTGAGACGACTTGGGTACATCAAATTTTCGGGGGCCGGCTGAGATCGCGCGTCACTTGTGGGGAATGCGATTACAATAGCGACACATTAGACCGCATCCTTGACCTGAGCATCGATATTTTCGGCGTGAACAGTGTCCGGGACGCGTTGAGGAAGTTCGTTGCTGTCGATCACCTCAAAGGCGCGAACAAATACAAGTGCGAAAAGTGAGTGTCCTTTATCGGGAGCATGATTCCGTTATCTCAACTGTGATAGATGCAAGAAGCCTGTCTTGGCTGAAAAACAATTTACAATTCACGAAGCTCCCATGGTCTTGACCATCCATCTCAAACGGTTTTCTCCGATGGGCCGGAAGATTGGACACCCGCTGCGGTACGATGAGAGGCTCCCGTTGCAACCCTATATGAGTGAAGGGACTTTTGGTCCCTCGTATTCATTGTTTGGGGTCATTTGCCATGCCGGAGGTGGACCAAATTCGGGTCACTACTATGCCTACGTCAAGGATGGCCAGGGTGGCTGGCACGAGATGAACGACGAAAGTGTTACGCCGACCAACGGACCACCGTTATCCCTGAAGAACGCTTACGTTCTGTTTTACTTGCGGGACAAGGGACAGGCTCTGGAATCTGCTATTTCGTCCGCTCGCGAACCTTCGAAAGGTGGACTTGTCGCTGGTATGAAGAAGCGAAAGCTTCCTCACGAAGCAGATGAGGACACTGGCGTTCGGACCTCCCCCGTAGCTTCGCGACCGGCGACACCTGCCAAGTTTATTGGACCGCTCCTACCTTCCCCCGATATCCCCTCCCCGAGCAAGAAGCGGAAGGCGGGTGACTCCCAGGATCCCCAGGCCGAGGCGTTGAGGAAGAAGATCGAGGCGGTCACTGAGAGAACTAAGGAGGTGAAGGAGGAACAGGTGAAGAAGGCGCCGGCGCCGGCATCAGCTTTTCAAAGCCTTTCGCAGTACGCAGAAGACGATGACGACGGTGACGAAGGGGAGGCCCCTTCTCAGGAGGAGATTGAGAAGGCCAAGGAAAAACTACCGGTGCCGGTGGTTGCTTCCGCCATCCCTACCTCGAACTTCTACGGCGGCGGTTCCGGGAACGCTACTCCCTTCAAGAACAAGAGCAACTTCCAGCAGCCTGGGCCCCTTAAACGCGATCGGCCGGAGGGTGCTGGGGTGTTCAGGAAGAAGAAATCCTTCGCCAGCAGCCCGTTCGACCGGTTAAGCGGGGGTAACATAAATAACCTCCAGAGGGCTGGCGTTCAGCAGTACGGGAAGAAAAAGAGGAGGCCGATCATTTGACCGTCGGGGACTGTATGATCGTTGTGGCCTGTGCGTTTGTGTGTTGCTATCCAGTCGTCGAGTTCCATGTGCTTTGTGTGCCGAATGCTGTTTCGTTGTTTTGCTTGTTGCCACCGTTCTCGTAGTTTAAGAATCCGCTTGTCGTTTTGTTTCCTCCTTGCTTATTTTTTTTGCTCCCAGATTTTCCCATGTAGATATTTTACCAAGATATAACGATACTCTGACGACGTGTACAGGTACGGACCGGTTCGTGATCAGAGCTTGGCCTTTGGCTTCTCGACATTTAAAGTTGTCGTGTTAGCCTCACCTTCCTTGCCTTCTTCCCACCACACGACCGTCACGGTGATATCGTCCCGATGAGGTCTGGAGTACGGAGCGGGGATGCTCAACGTCTTCCTCAGCTGGTAATTGTTCGCGCCACCCAACGCGTTCCTGATCAGGTGAGTGCCGGGGTTATCGTCGACAAAAGCCCAGGCGCCTTCCACGAGTTCGCGGCGTTCGGATTTGCCTTCGACAGCCGCGGTACCTGTAGTGGTAGGAACGAGTTTGGGGAGGTCGGATTTGGGTATCGCGCCTTTGAGGCCGGAGAGGTGGCCTCCGACCAGGGCGACTACATCTTCAGAGGAGAGTTGATCCCAGAGACCTGATCGCGTTCATGTGAGTGGACCAGTTCAGCGCGGGCGGAGACTATCACAGAAAATTGACGAACCGTCGGTGGCGAGAACCAAGAACCGGAGGGCGGACTTGTCGGCAGAAGCGGAACCTGGGGACAAGGCGGGTATCGAAAGAGTTCTGTGCGTCACTTCTGGTTTCGCGGTTACGTAGGGAGGGGAGTTGAGGGCTCCTGGCCATCGACGCATGTTACCTCCCATGAACGCCTTCGAGAGTCTGGGTAGGAAAAATCAGGGTTAGCCGAGTTGTGCGGGGGGGTGTGGACACTCGCAAGGGTCAGTCACTCGCCTGTCCTGCAGCTCGGTCGACCATTTATATCGGGCGTCGCCGAAAGCGCGAGTTGGCTCCAGACCACCCAGGACGCGACCGTTACGGATGACGTCGTCTGGGTTGTCCTTTGGGTGTTCAGAACGCATTCTATCGCCGGTCTTTAGAACTAGATGATTTACGCGTGGGATTGTGGCACTAACCTTGCAGCTTCACTCTCGTTCCGTCCAGTCTGGTCCTCACTAAGAACCTCGACCTTCCACGAGCCAGTACCGTCAGAAGCTTCTTCCCAGATACCTGCTACCGCACGACAATCACCAGTGCATGCGACATAGAGATTCCGTCTAGCGGTATCGAGAATGGCTAAAATCGCGCAGCTACCTACAAACCAAGGCTTTAGCGACCAAGCGACTTGTTAATAGACTAGAACTAACCAGATAAAGCAGGCTGGATAGCTGCCTGACCTAAAGGATGTTTGCTCAGATCCGGTATGAAGTCCTTGTCCTTGTTATCTGACTTTGCTGACTCAAAATCAAGGAGGCGAACGGCAGCTTCGGTGATCCCGTTATCAAGGTTTATGAACGCTTCCTGAATTCTCTGAGAAAAATGACTTGGATTTGCGTCTGACATGGTCGAGGGTGAAGAAACAGCTGTAGGCCAGAGATAGGACTTGGCGGTGGAAAGGATGGATGAGCTTTGTTTGGGAGTAGGAGGGTTGATTAAGGTGCTCAGTTCCATTGCAACGGCCGGGATGAGGGTCTTGGAAAGTAGTTGTGAAGTGTGAGTACCGGCCTGTGACGAACCTCTTGTTTTAGCGATATGGAATGATTGAGAGAACGGCGAGATGGACGTACGTGGCCATCCATTACCGCGAAGAACAACAAATCACCCTCGGGCCCTGTCTCGGTCTTGTCCCTCTCAATAATTGCACTCGCGCTGGCATCCTCAATGGGATTGTTGGAAGCCAAGGAGGCGGTAGCACGGTTCCAAACGATTCCGCTCGGCCTCGGGGTCGATTGCACGATCGCGTTCTCTTTGAGCCGCTTCTCGACCTGGTTTGTCGAGAGGAGGTCGAAAGATCGCGTGGTCATGAACCGTTTGCCGTCCGGGCCGGTCTCTCTGACCTTAAGGTCAAAAGTGACAGGTTTGACCCTCGTGTAATAGTAGTACAGCGAGGCAGGTGCGCCGACGCCGATGATGGTCCCGGCGATTGGTTTCCAGGCCCTTCGTAGCATCGCTCTCCCGTCACGAGCTTGAAGGTTTGGAAGGAAGGGGAGGACACGTGTAGGGAGTCGTGCGAGGTGGGGGGACGCGACGAGCGTGATTGCGGATGTAATTGTCCAAGGACTCGATCGTAAAATGGCAAGCTGATGTTTTGTTCCTGCGAACCCTCTCTGTAAGTTTTCGACTTTAAGGATAAAAATAGTTGGGTCTCGAGTATTTTAATCTTGGCAGATGCTCACCGTTTATGCGCTCGTCTCTAAACGGGAGGTCAGTTTGAGGGTCGTGCCTCCGCGCTTTCGAGTGTGTGATCGCCCCTAAGTGCGTTCATTGAGACGGCGTTACCGTGCATCGAGTGCGATGTCTATTCAGCGGGTGGACAAAACACTGGGAGTTTTCTCATTCAACCTGGCGCGGGTTCCCATAGGTCGTCGATTCATCCACAACGAGCACATGGGATCGCCGCGCTATTTCTGTCATCTTCGACCCCGCCCCACATCCTTCACAACAGTCCTCTATTGACTTCCGAAACGCCATCTTCGAGATGTTCACGATCAACCCCGAAATCACCTTTTCACTAGTCTGGACCCCAGGCCACGGAGGATCCAAAGGAATGGACATTGTGGACCGCCTCGCCAAGGCAGGTGCCAAGTCCAAACTCAAACCTATTCAGTCCTTTGCCAGTCTTTCTCACGTCCTATCGGAGATCAGGGAAAAAAACCCCATCAAGAACTGGAAAGAACACATCGAGGACCATCCTATAAAAGACGACTCCCTTTTCTTCCAAAATTCCCAAGTTCTCCACCCCTCTCTCAAACCACCCAAGTGGTTCAAGAAAGTCAACCGTCCCATCACCTCCCGTCTCACCCAGTTTATCACCGGACATGGCTACACGACCGAATACTTCGAACGATTCAAGATTCCCAATCGTGGAGCATGTAATTGCAGTACATCCACCAGTTCCCCCTATCCACCAGTCCCCCTTTCAAGAGAACACGCGATCAAAGCATGTCCCCTCTTCGAAGTTGCTCGGGAAAGCCTACGACGACATGCACCAAGAATTTCTCATCGCAAATGGCCCACCTCCAGTCTCCTCAAAAGGATCTTCTCGAACACCTCATCTCATTCCTCTCTGAATCCGGCGCTCTTTCCCGGAAGCATTCGACGGCGACAGGCGAGCCCAGACCTAGTCCCAAAAATCGAACCAGTGACCCCCGAAATTCACTGGACTCCAACCACCCAACCGGAGGATCTGGCCCCTCCAATATGGCAACAAGCACGTCAGAGAATCGACGAATGGAATGACAGATGCAACATCACTCCGATCACGGAGATCGTCAGGAACATGGGACGAGATCCCTCCGAATCGGACGACCAAATGCAGCCGAACCACCACGACGATCAATTCAGATCGTCACAACCCTTTTTCGCCCTGCCCCAACGATCAGCACCACCCCATCACTCCTCTCACACGGTCCGACCTCCGATCAGACACGCGTCCAGGGTCATCCCCAACCATCAACGTCCAGTTCAACCGATCCAATCAGAACGGAACGGACTATCTTACAGCCCAAGGACCCCACCACCTGATCACCTTATCGCTGATCCCATCACCGACCCCGTTCCAGCCCCCTGCCACGACTGCTGCCTCACAGCCATCAAGAAGCGGAAGAACCCTAGGGTTCCCATCCACGTCGTCAACGTCTTCCCAGATAACTTGATCGAAAAGTTATTTAAGGAGGCACACGCCAAACGACCAGCTTCCCCCATTCCCAAACCCCCTCCCTCCCCTTCCCTTTCCTCCATCTCCTCCATCCCCTCAGGAGAGCTCCTCTCATTTGCGGGCTTCCTGGTCTCCAAGGAAACCGTGGTCTACGTTGTGGACAGCCTCCCGCTCGCCCTCACATTTGCATGTTTTGTTTTGTTGGCGATTATTGCTTACAAGATTTGACAGCTTCACTTTCTTTTTCCTCCCTTGTTTTATCCCACACTCCTTTATACACACCTCACCATCACCGACAACCCGCTATCCTCTGGACACCGCAGTGTATAGGGTCCCCTTCTAAGACGCATCGGAGACGCAACTAGTCTCGTATTTGCGCTTTGCCTCCGCTGACGCTAGGGAGCTTGCACAGTTATTGGCCCCTCATGCCAACCTGCTCCCTCCTGATGCGCCGCTGGACAAGGATCCACATCCGGTAGCCCGCCCTTATCCCCTTTCACTTCTATGCAACTCCCGAACTTGAGCCTTCATCGACACCGACACCACCTGCCCCTGACCGAGGGACGGCAGGACATACAGGATTTCGATCGATGGTGGTTCGTTCCCGCTTATTCTTCCTCACCACTTGCCTCCTTCTCTCTATGGAGCGCACAAGAAATTTTTTCCACAACAACATGCAGGGCCAATGCCCCAAATTTTTTCCACACCCTGTCTCTTTCGCAGAGCATGCCTGAACGGATTTGTCCCTCTCTATGCCCCTTTTTCTCTCTTGTAGCTCTGAACCCCGAATTCGGTAGTTACATGGACTTTCTCTTTTTCCTCCCTACCTCCGCGTAGCTAAAATGGGATGTCTGTCTTTGTAGGAGTTGGTATTACTTAGTGTTTTACCACGTGTTCTGTCCATACGGATGAGCAGTAGGTTAGGAGTTGCTGTAGCACGTTAAATCAGAATTTAAAAAAAAAAAAAAAAAAAAACATGGGATCGCCGCTCTACCACCTCCCAACAAGGCATCAAGGGCAACGAGTGCGCAGACGCCCGGGGTTTGTTGGCCTTACTTACGTTCCTTCCGCGCTGGCTCGTTCTCCTTTTTCTTCGGTTCTCCTCCTCCTACTCCCCGTCACCGCTCATTCCCTCAAATCCACACTCACTTTTCGCAACACTCTCTTCCCACTCAATTCCAAATGCTGGTCGCTAGAACTGCCCCATACTGGCAATTTGATGACCGAAACCCCGCATTCGCGTACGGCCCTGGATGGTCAAACGACACAGACATGAGCGCCCACGATTCGACGTTATCCTGCACGTCTGGGCACACAAATGTTACCATACAGTTTTACGGTACCCTTCGCTAACCCAACATCCTTGTGCGACTCGACGCTAACAAGATCTATCGGGCTATACCCAGGAAAGACTATGTGGCTTTTCGGCGTCATCGGTAGCACCGAAAACGGGGATCAGCCCGTTTACCGTTATGTTCTCGACAATCGACATGTGTCGACCATCGTCGTCGACGCCCAGAACGAAACATCGTACAACCAACTGTTTGCACACCTCTACGACCTCGATTCCTCCTACCACACACTCCTCGTGGACAACATCAACGAAGGTGCGACTCTATGCTTGGACTACTACCTCATCGAACCTCATTCGGTCACGAACTCGACCGGGAGCTTGCCCACCAGTGGCGAACTATTGAGCACATCGATCTCGGAACACCCAATGCTGGCCTTGACCTCGAGACCTTCGGGGAACACTGCGGTGACCACGATCATCGGCGCTGTGATCGGTGGTGTCCTCGGGGCGCTTTTGATCGCCATCTCTGCGGTGGTGCTTTGGAAGAAGAAGAAAGCCTCCAAGCCTTACTATTACAAATCCGCGACGGCGTTCGAAGTCTTATCCGACGGTACGCATTGTTTCCCCTGCCCTGACAGTCACCGATCGTGACCCCTTCCATACAGAGTTTGAGTTCGAGTCGGACAAGAAAGAGCCTTCCCAACAGGACTCGGTCGCTTCCCCAGCTTCCTCTCGCCCCTCGTACCCCTCCTCCATATACTCTTTGAGCAACAGTGACCGCGCGTCTACTTTTGCTTTCCCACGCCAAACGTACTTCCCAATGCCCTCGGAGTACCAATCACAGAAATTGCTCGCAAAGTCCAACTCTACACGCTCCCAGTCGTCATCACATTCGGGCTCCTCCTCACGTCCTTCTTTATCCAACGAAGAGCGACCCCTCCTATAAACCGATTTCGCTTTCACCTGCCATTTTCTATGTCCAACCTTGGAAATTAACCCTGTAACCTGATAGCCATCTTTTAAACCCTCCTTTATAACTTTACTGCGTATATAGCTGAAACCATCAGAGGTGATAGCAGTAGCGCGACAAAGTCCGTTGTACATGTGTTGCATTGGCATTATAAGTAGAAACATCGAAATACTCGAGGACTTTTTATACATCACTTATCCAAGCCGCCAAACGCCAGAAGCTTTTCCTGCATATACTCGTTGATCCCATGTCCACCCTCGCGCCCAATCCCGCTCTCTTTAATACCGCCAAAGGGAACGGTCGTGTTGGCGATGTTCCCGGTGTTGATTCCGACCATCCCGACTTCCAAAGCCTCTGCGACCCTCCAGATCCTACCGATATCTCTCGAATAAAAGTATCCCGCGAGTCCGACGTCGGTGTCGTTGGCGAGCTCGATCACCTCCCTCTCGGTCTCGAACTTGATCAAGGCTGCGACGGGTCCGAAAGTCTCTTCTTGGCCAAAGAGCGTTGAGGGTCCTGATGGGACGTCTGAGAGCACGGTAGGTTCGTAGAAAGAGCCCGGGCCGTCAGGACGCTTTCCGCCGACGAGGATTTGCGCCCCTTTGGACACCGCGTCCTCTACGTGCCTCGCGACTTTGGATACAGCCCTCTCGTGAATTAAAGGCCCATGGGTGCTGTAATAACGATAGAGTCACGTAGAAATGTTGTCGGGTAATAGTACGAACCTGTCGCTCAGGAGACCATCTCCAGCCTTGAAAGCTGCAACTTTTTCGGCCAGTCGAGATGCGAATTCTGCATAGACGGACGAATGGACGTAGATCCTATTCGCACAAATGCAGGTCTGACCGCTTCCGCGGAACTTGGACGCAATTGTACCTGGGAACTCGTCAAGCCAGTGTCCATTTACCACCGGCTACTCTCACCCACCTTCCACAGCGTCATCGATGTTCGCATCGCCAAACACGATGAATGGAGAATTTCCGCCTGCCTCAATCGAGACCCTGCGTGGGTGCATGAGTTAGAGCATCGGTTGGCCGGCGTTTGCTCTCACTTCTTTATTGTGCTCGAAGCCATCCCGTATAAGAGTTTGGCGACCGGTGTGCTACCGGTGAACGAAATCTTCTTGACGACCTTGCTCTCGCAGATCTCCTTGCCGATGGGTATGACGTTCTTGTGCGTGGTCACGATGTTTATCACACCATCAGGGAACCCCGCGCGGTGAGCCAACTGAATCTAGAATCAGCTACATAAATCAACGATCGTCCCGCAAAATGAGACGCGCCTCAGCAAGTGCAAGAGCGGAGAACGGGGTCTCAGGCGCGGGCTTTATGACCGCTGTGCAGCCAGCGGCCAGAGCAGCACCAAGTTTTCGGGTAATCATCGCAGAGGGGAAGTTCCATGGCGTGAAGATACCGCTGTGCACACCGTTATAGTCAGTCCCTTGGATCAGGGTAAGACTTACACGACACCTACGGAACGCTACGTGAGGCCCTTGTTTGCGTCATGAGGAGTGTAGCTTACCGACGGGTTGCTTGATAACGATATTTCTGATGCTCGGTATGGGCGAAGGGATTTGCTCTGCACCAGTAAATAGAAGTTTTGATGTACGCTCACCCCAACTCACCTCCGTACGTTCTAACGGCCTCCTCAGCTGTGGAATGGATCAAGAAGTGCCGTAGGGATATCAATGGGGTTACCGACCGAACCATTCGACGAATGTCGAGCTATAACTATTTTCTCCCTTCCCTTCCGTCAGGGTCTTGCCGTTCTCAAGTGTCTAGAGGATTTTTGAGTATTTCATCGCGCCAAGGTAGACACAGGGGCTGACGATAATCCGTCCCAAGTCATCGTGATGCTGTAGCATGAGTCCGTACAGTTTCATGAGCAGGTCGTGCCGGTGCTGCGCGCGTTCGCAGGATAATGAGTGCCTGGCAACTTGGGAGACGGGACCGATCCAACCTTGGCAGTTGTCTTGCTCCAAGATTTGAAGGCATCTCCAGCGGCGGTGATGGCTTCTTTGGTTTGTGCCAGGGTCATTTCTGGAACCGTCCCGAGTCCTTCATTATTGGCGGGATCTACGTTGGATGGTCAGCCAAGCACAAGGAGATGAAAGGAGTAGGGCGGAACTTGTGACAGTGATCTTTCCGCCGTCTTCTCCATCCACCCACTTCCCGTTTATGAGTCCCTGTGTTCTGATCAACGATGGATCGTTCAGCCCGAACTAGTTTGCCGTAGTGAAGTCAGTCAGGGCTGGAACATAGTCCAGAAAGAGTGGGGGATACGAACGGTGTTTACGACTGCTGCGGTGCTGGCCATTCTGAAGCGTACGAGTCGATTCTGTTTCGCTGCTGTCCTGAGAGACGTGAGGAGAAAGAGAGGAGGGCCCATCGGGAACGGCGTGGGATCCTTTAGTAATCTATACTTATCTCCAACTGAGTGGCTGAGGGTGGAGAACGTCACCGGGTGGCGATCGGCTCTCCGGCCCGGGAACTCATGCTTCCGCGTTCTGAGTTGATCGACAGTCTGCAAGAGTCGGTTGATGGCCGAACTGGAGGAAGTGGTGGCCAAGTTACAGGAAGACCCTGCGACAGAACAGATAGCATCAGAAATCAGTGGTGCGTCCAATTTATCTCGTTTTTGTTCCATGAAGAATCATCTGGGAAAGTTTTGCAGTCCATCTACGGTGATGACGCTCTCAGTCTTTGGAAACTTCCCTCGCAATCCACAAACAAAAAGGATGAGACAGTGAGGTATAGTGTAACGCTAGGGTGCGTCAACGTGGCCGTGTTCTGGTTTCTCATAAGCCTGACAATCGTTCGAAACCCAAAGGTTACCGGATCCTCACGAACAAGTCACATTCTCCGCCCTAGTGTCTTTACCTCCTTCATACCCCTCGTCAGCGCCGCCGCAACTGCAGCTCCTGTCGAGATACATCGGAGCTTTTGGAGTCTCATCAGCAATTTTCGGATCCGTCCTGCGTACCTTCATCTCGGCGAATGACGGAGTCGGGTGGACACCTGAAACCGTGTGCGTCTTCGACGGACTTGAAAACGTGAGGGAAAAATGTGGTACCTGGTACCGGGAACGACTATCCGAGATGGTGCGAGAGGAAACTTCGTTAGGACCCGGTGACACGCCCATTCTGCCGGAAGACGATTCATCTACCCAATTCACCGTCTCCGAACCTCAAGATTCGGTAGAACTCCCGGAGGGGTTGGAGATAATTGAAGCGGAACCGATTGTAGACCGCAAGAGCTCGTTCGTCGGAAGGGCGTGTAGGATTACATCTCCTGATCAGGTGGCCCTGGCATGACAAGAAACACATTGTTGCGCACTTCTAACTCCTTCCATAGGTTCCACTCGTTATTTCTTACCTTTTATCCGACCGGAGAATTGCCCGAGCGGCCCACCCCGTCATACACGCTTGGCGTTGTCAAGTAGGCAACGTCATTCACCAAGGTCCGCCAATCGTATCGTTCCGGCGTTCGTTTTAATCATCGCGCGTTGTCCGGTAGATAACGATGACGATGGGGAGACCGCCGCGGGCGGTAGAATGGCCCATCTTCTGCAAATTCTGGTATGATGTCCCCGAAGTCTCGAAATCAGCACCCTTATCTTGCTCTCAGGGAGTCAACAACGTCCTCGTCGTCGTCACTCGATATTTTGGCGGCACTCTCCTTGGCGCAGACCGTTTTAAGCATATAAATCAGGCCGCGAGGAATGCGCTGGACGCAGGTGGGTTTTTGGATGCTCTCCCGTCGGACGATAAAAAGTCTCGCAAGCGCAAGTAAGGGTTGTGGTGGAGCGATAGCAGAGCGTGGGTTGCTCCCCTTGCTTATACATAAGAAATTGGAGCGGGGTGCTTCTCGCGGTCGGCTTATATTCCCGCACCTCTTGTGTATCCGCGACATCTGTTGTCCCTAACGAATTCAAATGGCAATGTATTGGAGGACCACGCGAACAATGAAAATTATCGTCGCCTGTGAACCTCGGATTGAACCCTTGAGGTAAATTATTCCCCGAAAGCTCGAGTTGGCGTAAAGGCCGATATGGAGGGTTGATGAACGTTGAGTATGGAACATGTACTAGTCACTACCGCATCTGCTCTGGCAGCTGGAGCGTGAACCATCTCTTCAGGACGTTTTGAACAAGAGTATGGGGAGTAGGCTGAAAGGTTACGGATCTCCGAGGTTCGTTCCAAGTCCGTGACTCCCTCGGCGAAGCGGTCGATCACGCTCAGTACTTGCACCTTCGAACGCTACAGACACGGATAACCCACGAGACCTCAAGTGGGTGTGCTTGTACGAAGCCACGCGATAATGGTATGTAAATGGTTTCTGGCACTAGGCGCTGATTTGCGGCAGGGTCCTGATGCTCCTTCACAGCCTCTACGCCACTCCGCTTTCTTGCCGGCCCGTTGAGATAGATTATTCCCCGCAAGCTCGAGTGCCAGGCTGGGTGGCATAAAGTCCGATGTGGTAGTTGGTGCGTGAAGCGTGTCCAGGACGTTTTAAACAAGCGTATGAGGAGTAGGCTGAAAGTCTCAGAATTTTCGAGCTTCGTACCAAGTGTGGCTCTCCTTGGCGAGACGGTCGACTTTGTGCTACGCGGAATGATCGAATCGTCGATCGAGCTCTGTACTTGCACCTCCAAACATAACGAACATGGAAAATTCACGAGTCCTCAAATGAGTGCGCCCGCGCGATAAAGATATACTTTCGGGCGGTGATTTCCGGCTGGGTTCTGATCTCTCACAGCTTTGACCACTCCGCTTTCTCGCCGCTATCTCACCTCTTGGCGATGGAAAGCAAGTCTCAACGTCAGAAAGGGTACCACGATGCTCGTTCCTCGCTAAACTCAGCCATCGATGCTCTCAATCTCGCGAGGGGCGAGGTGGCCACGAAACCAGCCAAGGATGTACTATACTCTGCAAGCACCCTCCTCATGACGATCAGAGTCAGTTTCCTTCTGTTCCGTGTCGATGTAGACTGCTGACTGATGTGCGCAGAACTCAATGATTAACGAAGGGAACTTTGTTGAACTGGGGCTGGCCTGCACTGACGCATGTAAAGCACTTCACCGGGGGATGGGCGGAAACCGGGCACTGGATCATCTCAGTCAGCCCGTCCTCATAGTGGTTGAACAACTGACCGCGTGAGTTGAACCAGCGGCGCATCCACCGGACGATATACTCACAATACACTCAATTGCAGAACTGTGGACGAGATGCAGAAGCATATCGTCAAGCGGGGCAAACGAAATGCGATCTCACGACGCTTCCACGCGAGGGATGATGAAGAAGCAATCGCTACTTGGAGGCTGGTTCTCGATCAGATCTGTCATGTTCTTGAAGTGCGTCATTTCACTTGTTTTGAAGACTGGTGGTTTACTAGGGATCAGACGGAATCAGGAATCACTGCAGGTGCAAGCGTTGTTGATGTTCATCGTGACGGTCCAAATGGCCATACCTCTGCTTCTTACCTTCACCACGAAGTTTTGAAGCCTGGCGTCTCAAACACCCACACAGCCGTTTCCGATGCTTACCGTGATGTCGTGCACACACACCACACGGCTTCCGAGGTTCGAAGTGGACTGACAGGCACCCGCACCGTTACCTCCAGCGTCAACCACGACACGTCAAACAATCACAAAGAACCTGACACTAAAGAGCGAAAGGTAAGCACTGCCCTTGCATCCCTGTGACCGGACAGCCACTTATCGCTACTTAGACTCACGCTAGGTTGGGAATCATGACCAACAATGCGCCAAACGTCTAAAAGTTTTACTCTAGCGCACCTGGAGAATTCCCCCCTCCGCAGCCAAGAAGTATCCCGGGACCCATTACCGATATCCGTCGTGACGTCAAGAAGGCCTGTACCATAATTTCCGAGGTTCAGCGCGACGTTGTGGAAATACAGCAAATTTTAAATACTCCTAAGGATAACGACAAAGATCAGGCGGTACGTGGTACAGGTTCTCTTCACATCACCGAACGAACAATGACCGCCACCTAGGCTCAAAACAAGTCAGTAGCTCTCGAATTCCGAGGGGCCCATCGCCTTACATTCGCATCTAGCGTGTCTGGGGAAACACCCCCTCCGCCCCCAAGGATTTTTTTTGGACGTGACGACTTGATTGAGGAAATCGTCGGTTTCGCAGAACAACTCACGCCAATCGCCCTGATTGGTGCTGGCGGGATTGGCAAGACGTCCATCGCTCTGACCGTCCTCCATGACGATCGCATCAAGCAACGATTCGGCGACAACCGTCGATTCATCCGCTGCGACCGGTTCCCCGCTTCCCTCACCCATTTCCTTCGCCGGCTCTCCTCAACCATCGGCACAGGGATCGAAAACCCTGGGAATTTGACATCCATCCAGCCATTCCTGTCCTCCAGAGAAATGTTCATGATCCTTGACAACGCTGAGTCTATTCTCGACCCTGAAGGAGTAGATGCCCAAGAGATCTGCGGCGTGGTGGACGAGCTGAGTTGCTTCAAGAACATCTGCCTTTGCGTTACCTCTCGCATCTCCACCATTCCCTCTGGTTTTGAAACTCTCGAAATCCCAACACTGTCTGCGGTGGCTGCATGCGAGACCTTCTATAGGATCTACAAGCACGGAAAACGGTCTGATTTGGTCAAGAACATACTCAAACAGCTCGACTTCCACCCATTGTCGATCACCTTGCTCGCCACCGTCGCACATCACAACAAATGGGGGGTCGACCGCCTGGCGAGGGAGTGGGAGAGTCGCAGAACGGGTGTACTGGAGACGAAGCACAAGCTGAGCCTTGCCACCACGATCGAACTTTCGTTGTCCTCGCCAATGTTCCAAGAACTTGGACCTAACGCCCGGGGCCTTCTCGGAGTCATCGCATTCTACCCTCAAGGTATTGACGAGAAAAACCTGGACTGGCTGTTTCCAACCATATCCAACACAGCAGGCATATTCGATGGGTTTTGCGCCCTCTCCCTTACGTACCGCAGCGAGGGATCCGTGAAGATGCTTGCACCACTCCGCGATTATCTTTCCCCGAGGGACCCTTTGTCCTCTTCACTCCTCTGCATTACCAGGGATTCCTACTTCAGTCGGATGTCGACCCTTGTTAATCCTAACAGACCGGAGTTTGCGGAGACTAGGTGGATCATGTCAGAGGATGCGAACGTCGAACATCTACTCGATATTTTCACATCTATCGACGGAAATTCGGACAATGTCTGGGGTGCCTGCGCCAGGCTCCTGGTTCACCTCTATTGGCATAAGCCACGAGCTGTCATCCTTGGACCGAAGATCGAAGGCCTCCCAGATGATCATCACTTGAAGCCGGAATGTTTGTTCCAGCTCTCGAGGTTGCTTCAAGCATCTGGAAACTATCCAGAGAGCAAACGGCTCCAGACTCACACCCTGAAACTTTGGAGAGACCGGGGGAACCTCGGTTGGGTCGGGTCAACACTGCTGTTCTTATCCAACGCAAATATGCAAATGCACCTTTTGGAGGAAGGGATACAACTAGCGAAAGAAGCATTGGAGGTTTACGTACGGCTCAATGACACGGTCAACCAAGGCCAATGTTTGCTCCAGCTCGCGCAGTTGTTACATAGCGACAACCAGCTCGACGCCGCAGAGGAAACCGCGTCCCGCGCGATCACCCTCCTCCCGGAGGACGACCACCAATTCATCGTCTGCGGTTGTCATCGTGTCCTTGGCAACATATATCATTTCAAAGGCGACGAAGCAAAAGCCATCGAACATTTGGAGGTGGCCCTCAGGATCGCATCTTCTCACGATAATTGGAACTCTACGACGTTTTGGATTTACTATACCATGGTGGTGTTGTATTCCGAGCAGGGTAGAATCGGGGACGCATACGCTCACTTGGAACGGGCCAAGCCGCACGCCCTCAACGACGCACACAACTCGGCTTATGCTATGGTACTACAGGCGCACGTCTGGTATTACGAGAGCAGGCTGGAAGAAGCGGAGTCCGAGGCTTTACGTGCCTTGGATGCTTTCGAGAGGCTTGGAGCTACTGAGGGTGTGGAGAGATGCCGGAGGGTCATCAGCAAGATCAGAGAGGAAATGAGGCCAGTCCCTCTGATAGATTTGACTTGAATCATGGTGAGTACTGAGCGCTGAGCGCTTGAGCTACACTTCTTGTGCATATGTATTGAACTTCAATTCTAAGCCAGGGGAACCGGATACATATCCTCAATCTCGTCATCCACGTCCGTGCTCAAGTCACCAAGGCGTATCTTGTTTACGTGAGGATGTGACACTCAGCTGTATTGCGAAATAGAGATGGCTTGAGATATAGGGGGAAAATATCCAATAACAAAGATCAAATAGGGACTAGCAAAGGACAGCATTGCAATGAAGACGTGAACTGCATTAACGAGCTTAAATACTTGGAATGTATGAAACCATACAACATACGACGATGATCGGTGATTCAGGAGCAATAGGTACGAACGAGTGCGGTGAGGCGGCTCAGCCAAGCCCCCAGATTCCTGCCTTCTTAACACCCTCCACGAGAGCATCCACATTCCCAAGCATGCTCCCTAACAGTTCCTTCTTCTCTTCCGTGCTCTTGACAATCGAGCGCCCACGAATCCCGTTCAGTCCACTCACACCAAGCCCATGACGCAGCTGCGCCTTGTTCTCTTTCTCTTTCTCGCTCCGTGGGGAAACCATGATACGTCCCGTTTCTGCATCGCGGTACCTACGAGGACTTCTCGAGCTGCCGATACCATTAAGGCCCGAGCTACTCATTCGAGTGCCCAGGCTTGGACGGTGATTTGTGTTGGCAGCCGTGGAAACCCCAGTACTTGGTGGGTTACTAGCGGTTTCCGAAGTAGAGGTCGACGTGGAGGTATTAGACGAGGACGGGAAGGTTGGTCTCGAAGGGTTATCGGGACCCGAGGAGGCTCTGCTAGGCACTGAGGGGGCCACCCCTTTGCCCAGACCAGCGATTTGCGCTTTCTTTGGCGTTATCAGACCAAGATCCAACTCTTTCTGTACCATAGATAGCTGTTTTGACGATGGTCCAACACTCGTTCTGGAATTATGAGGAGCGGAATTCGAGCGTGGAGGCGTCCTGGGTCGTTGGGGTACCGAGTGTGATTCAGGAGGAGGGGGGAATATATCCCTCGCGACTAACGTCGAATTTGAGGTCGAAGAGGTATGCCTAAACGCACTACCAAGTTTTCCCGGAGAAGAGGTTGAGTTACTAAACGAGGAAGCAGAAGAACCAGAAGAGTTGAGCGATGTTGAATTATCGAGCCTTTCGCGGAACCTTTGCGATGCTCTTAAAGAAGCCTCGAAGGGACTTGTGGGTACGTTCGATTGTGCAGCTCTGGACTTGGGGCTGAGACTGAAAGCCGGAAGGAGGCCTCCGCCACCGCCAGCGGGGCTTAGAATTCCACCATCGCTACTCCCGGTTATCGATTCACCAAAACTTGCTTTCAGAGGCGAGGTAGCGGGCGTTGTGAGTTTGGTAGACTGGGGAAAGGAGAGGGGGAGAGAGGATTCAGAGCCGGTTCTACGTTGTGTTGATGACGGGATAGCGAAGGAATTTTCGTCGAGAAGGTAGAAGTATAGAAACTCCAGACATTTCATCCTAGGTATGAAAAAACACGACATTTTATTCTGTCGATCGAAATCGAGGCAAAAGAACGCAAGCTTACCTGACTTCGCGAGGTGTTCCAGCCCTCTTCAAGATCTTCACGGCAATTTGAACGCCCTTTGCCTCTTCAAACGCCCTCAGCGCTACTGATGAATCCACCAAAATACACAACAATGTGTCTAGCACCGCAGAGGCGAGTTGTGGTGGGGACTGTGGCTTCTTCGAACTTTCGGACTCTGGGTTCTTTTTTCCGTCATTAGAAGAGGTCGAGGACGAAAGTCCGGACTGTTGTTGGTCCTGGTGGGTAGAGGAAGGAGAAGAGAAGTGTCGTGAGACTAGCAAAAGGTCAACGAGGATCTACAACACGAATGGTTTGGATTTTTTAAAACGGTGGAAGATTGAGTATACGAACTTCGAGAGAGTATTTCCGGCCGAGGAATGCCTTTGTGGGCTTATGATTGAGTGTGACACCTTGAATAATCCCTAGTGCCTGGATGAGCTGCAACGCAATAGTCTTGGATTCATCCTGTTTGTCCTCTGTGTCCGAGACGAAGAATAAAAGTCAAAAACCAAGTTCCGGAGGCCAATCACACCAAAACGGAGACAAACTCACGGTCCAAGTTTGTCCCTCTGCTTGACAGCACCTCCAGGTACCCAGTAGCAGAGGTGATCCAAATAAGGAGTCTCGACGGAACTGCATGCGAAGAAAAGGTGAGCGGAAGAGATCGGCGCGGATGAAGAGGATGACAGCAAGGAATTGATGATCGAAAGTTGCAACCTTCCGCTCGTTAAAGGAGACGGTGGCTGAGTTCAGGGGGTCCAAGGGTCGTACTCACTGTTACATTCGAATCTAGTCTGCGATATCAAAAAATCCTGGAACTGTGGTGTCCTTCGAGCGTCTTTGGGAACGCATAGTGAGGCGATGATGTATTCAAGCTGTGACAGTGCCGTTGATCTCTGAGCAGAGGTTGTGCGTGATGAACATATCTGCATATCCAAAATAATGAATTAGACTCAGCATACACTCATCTTGAGGAAAAGGCGAGGGGACTGACCACGTCAAGGGTATCAGAGAGAGTATCCATTGAGTTCGAGTTGAACCTTGCAACGAGGCGCGTCGGACAGTTTAAAGTCACGTGTGAATATGACTTTCTCACGTTCTGACGCCGCAATTGATTCGGCGCTTATGCATGCGAGTTATCGCACGTTATCACGAAAGGATGTATACAAGAGATTGTACATACTTGATACTATTTCCAAGAAGATTGAAGGTGCTCAGATTGCAAATTACACCCCTCATCTAGCCTTGGTGATGGCGGTTAGCGATCCATATGGGGATCATAAACTCAGCACAGGCTATCAGGGAAGTTGCTTATTCTCCTCATAGCACCGATGAACGGAAAGATACAGCATTTTTTGACGTCTCGTCGCTTAACTCTTACAAAAATTTTGATCTCCGCTTTGAAAATAAGCAAGAGGCAATGTGAACGGGTGGAGCAACTCACACTTTGATGACGTTGTTACAGGGTCTCCTTGAGAGCCTCCAAAATCTTCTCTCCCATTTGCGTTGTGGAAACGTTTCCACCGAGATCCTTTGTCCTAAGGTGAAAGCCACCCGCCTTCTCCTCATCAAGGACACGCCTGACCGCCGATTCGATTGCCTGGGCGGGCTTTTCCAACCCTATGGAATACCTCAGCAGCAAAGCGGCGCTGAGGATCGTTCCGATCGGGTTTGCAATGCCCTGCCCAGCGATATCTGGAGCGGAACCATGGATAGGTTCATACAAGCCGGGGGTGGTTTTGAAATCAGGAGAGCTGAAGTCAGAAATCGTCGGTGCACCAGAGAGAGAAGCCGAGGGCAACAACCCCAGGGAGCCGGGGATGACACTGGATTCATCTGAAAGACTAGTGTCGTCAGAAAGGCGCCAAACCACGGTCCATTGCGTATCCTCACATATCCCCAAACAGATTCTCCGTCAGCAGAACACCGTTGAGTTTTCGTGGATTCGCGACGATCAACATCGATGCGGAGTCGACCAGTTGGTGGTCCAGTTTGAGTTGAGGATATTCCTCTTTTAAGGTCTCAGTAACCACCTTTCTCCACAATCTCGAGCAAGCCAAAACATTGGCCTTGTCGATGGAGTGGATCTCCAAGGGTGGGTTTGCGGTCATCGCTAACTTGGCTGCGACGCGCGTGATCCTCTTGATCTCCTCAACGCTGTAGATCATGGTATCCCAAGCGACGTCCTCGTTCGGAGCAACCCCAGCCTCCTTGCGTTCACCGAAATACAGTCCCCCGATCAACTCACGAAGCACGATGATGTCAACACCTTGGGCGATTTCGGGTTTGAGAGGTGATGCGGAAATTAGGGAGTCGGAAGCAAATTTTGCTGGCCGAATATTGGCGTACAATCCGAGTGCCTTTCGGAGGGCGAGAAGACCCTGCTCAGGCCGGACTGGACTATCGACCCCCCACTTTGGTCCACCGACGGAGCCTAACGAAAATCGACGCGTTCGGTAATCGGAAGGGACTGAATGTTGCATGAAACACACCCATCAGAATAGCATCGGCCTCTTGGCATGCCTTTAGTGTAGCAGCTGGCAACGGTTCGCCAAGAGAATCGATGGCATTCCCCCCAAACGGGTAAGATTCCAACTTGAGTTCGAACGAAGTCGAAGCCTCAGAGACAGCCTTGAGAATCTTGACGGCTTCCGCGACTACTTCAGGCCCTGTATGGCGAGCACAAAGCTCCTAGTCAGATGCTATCTAGAAATCCTATCGGCGATTGGCAGCACCGATTCCATCGCCAGGCAAGACAGCGATACGAAAGCTTTGAACCAAAGTGATATCGGTCAACCAGATGCGATCAAGGATGACGAACGTTCAGAAAAACTCACGATTTCTTGGTCATTTTTTGAAAAGACGGAGGGCTGTTGGTCGTTGTAATATTCCAAGCGAAAAACGTTGTCGATCTGATCTTGTCTTTTATCTTCACCCATGCCTGTAAGCCTCTGACTCATTCGTCCTCGACATCGGCCGAACATCTTAATCAGTGGATCTCTTTAGGCTTACCACTCGTCGTTTAA
Organism: Thelephora terrestris; assembly: GCA_015956445.1. Taxonomy (NCBI): domain Eukaryota; kingdom Fungi; phylum Basidiomycota; class Agaricomycetes; order Thelephorales; family Thelephoraceae; genus Thelephora; species Thelephora terrestris. The sequence goes on along the minus strand of WIUZ02000017.1, from coordinate 678,723 downwards.
TGAGTATCCCGATATGCGGCTGGTGGGTAACACCGCCGTGTTGCCAATCCGTACCAGGATCAGAGGTCCCGCTCCGCAGCGTGAGTCCCTCGCACACCGTACGCCAACCATGGCCGACCACCTTCATTCTTCACAGCCAATTCGGACGAAGCAGACATTGTCGACGAAACCTTGGACCTCTTCCGTGCCAACTCCCTCTTCAGAAACTTTGAGATCAAAGGCCCTGCGGATCGTCTCCTCATCATCCTTATCCTTTATGTCTCCGACTGTCTCGCCAAAATTGGATCAGCCCGCGTCACCCCAAGCCAGCTTGAAGCTTCAAAAATGCTGAACACTTTGTCTGTGGATAACTTTCCAATCCCAGGTGACGCCGGGTTCTTGTTGAATACACACTATGCTCCCCCAGGCAGCCGAGCGGACGGAGGTGCGTCATTGGAAAAATACCCGAATCTGGGCATCGTCTAATTTATCGCCAGATTATTTGCGACAGTACCTTACTCAAGCTAGACAGGAACTCGCTGTGCGTTTGGTGGAGAGGTTGTATGCGGACGGAACGGGAACGCCGAGCAAATGGTGGATGTCGTTCCAGAAGAGGCGATTCATGAACAGAAGCATTGGCACATAAGCAATTAACACCCCGCCGGGCTACTGGCACTGTACAGCTAATACACAATCAAGGCTAGGATTTCCTCCTACGTTCGTTGGGGTTCCGTCGGCCGTGTCCGATGGCTGGCATATCACCACCGTGGGTTGTCCGGCCTTTTCCACTTGGCCCAGCGGTAAGCATTTCTGGTCTCCAATCTGGATCCATCCAGCTCCCCATGATTGCGCCCCCCTCTCCGCCCCTTGCCAGTGATCCATTCAGCATCTTCCTCTCCGTCCTCTCCCGCTTGTTATCAGCCAACTTCTTCGCCGACATCCAAGCGGTCTGATCCTCCCTCAAGATCATCCCGTCTCCAGATCCAGTTTTTGCTGAGCCGGGTTTCGGTGACGGTATCGAGTAGATCGTCCCACGGGTTTTGTACTGGAAGTTCTTCTTGAGATGTACCTGAATTTTTGGTGTACCGTCCTCTGATACGGACATTGTGACAGAAGTACGCAGGAGAGTGGGATTCCCACAAGAGGGACAGAACTTCTTCGACGAGTCTTTACAGATTCTACATCCTCCGTCAAAACCATCCGCGGATAAGCTATGAAAAGCCAGAACTCACTTGAAACAAGCATGACAGCGTAGCACCCAAGTCTTCACCTTGTCGATTTTCTTTCCATCCACACCAACGAGGCTCAATCCCATTTGCATAAGCACATTCTGCATGGCGAAATCGGTGGTCATGCAGCCAGTTATGACCTTCTCGTCGATACCGCCTCCAGCGGGGATGAGTTGGAGGGCTTTCGATTTATGTAGAGCAACGTTATTCGGTGTTATCCATTCTCCTTCTCCATCGTCTTCATCGCTGGGGTCCTCGTATAGAGGCGGTGTCTCGGGAAGGGTTTGCAACAAATTTCCTGGTTCAGCAGGTTTGGTCTCTGTGAGACAAATCTCGGTTGAAGGGCGGGATACTGAAGAGACCTCTGTGATCGAGGTATCTTCTTGGGCAGTGGCCTCGACGGGTGGCTCAACCTGTTGATCTTCCAAAGTAGTCATGTCCAAAGACTCAGCCACAGCCTCAACTTCTCGTCCTTGTTGGACCTAGTCTCCCCTCAGCAAAATTCTCGGAACGAGTTCGGTAAACAATACCTGTGGACCCTCTGACTTCTCTTTCTCCTGTAAGTCCAGCTCATACGCCAAAGCAACGACGCAGACATCGGTATGCGATAAGACGCTGTAATCACCCGTCTTCTTCGCAACGGCAATGGCTAAAATCGTCCATTGACCCCTCCCCCGTATGAACAAGTTAAGGACGTACTAACTGTGTGCGATAGACGAGGGTGATGGGTCTCGAACTTGGATTTTGATTCCAGCGTTCAAAGCAAGGGATTCGAAGTGCTGTTTCGCTCGTGGATCTTTCAGTTCTGAGATGACTTGAGGAACGATGTAGTAAGTCTGAGCGAGATTCCGGAGGGGACTGAATGAAAGAAGTGGTCCTGCATCCAGCACAAGATTTTTGCAGGAAGGTTGAGAGCTAGATGCTGTCATCTTGATCTGGAGCTTAGAGGGAGATGATTCGAGCATCTTGATCTCTTGATCGAAAAATTGGTCCAAGTGTCGATCACGAGTCATTGAAGTTCGTCTCCCGCCACCGCTTCCCGCGAGCCCTTCTGCGGTAGGAGGGACAACCCGAACCATGGCTTTGCCGCAATCGCTGAGGACGTCAGTGACACCTCCAGAGCTCGAGCTGATAGCTTCAGAACAGCTCATCGATATCGTCCCTCTCGTGACGATGGAAAAGACCGCTTTCATCTCCGTAAGTTACTCAGATCAGATCTGCCGTTGCTCTCTGGGGTGGTTAGATGCGATGACCGACCGCTGCAACTTCCTGTGCTGACACGGACAGGGTGCTTATGGCCCGTTACGTCCTCCAGCGAAAGCTCGAGTCCCGTTATGGATAGCGGTGAACCTCAAACTGAAAAGGAAATGTCATATTGTTCCACCTGAGTGGCTATCAGTTGGTATCGTGTCTCGTGTCTGGCTTTTTGGCAGCTCTGGTTGATTATCGGTTTCATAGAGTCTCTTCAGGACAAGTTGACCCGCGAAACTTCGAACCCTGGCTTCAGTGAACTCCCATTCCGGTTCGCAGAGATATCAAAGGTCATCCTCGACATGTGAGTTCCTTTATCCCCTGGATATACAGATGATACTGATACCAGGTAGCGCGTCAGATGATCTTGAAAACCCAGATAAGATTCGCACCCTGCTTAAAGACATCCGAGAGGCGAGGCAATCCAAGAGTCGCGAGGGTATATCAAAGTTGGATCACAGCGAACTTGGGGTACGTTGTCCCCTTTCCTCCTTGTCAACATGTTTTCTGATGCACGCATAGCTTTCTGGACTCTGTTCCATGGAGATTAACGAGATTCGGCCCTTCTTCATCAAGGGGATGAGTGTCTTGACGAAGCTCATCCGCGACCCAGAGCATCCCCCTAAGCTGGACGAGACTTGATTTCGTGTGGAGTTGCAAGATTGTTCCAGCCTCTTAGCTAATCGACTAGGTAGGCAATCCTGCGCCCGCCCCATCACTACTCAATAAAGCTTAGGTAGGAATTTTGTCAACTTATAGTATTACAGGTTGTGGACGCAACAGTTATAGCGACCAGAGAGAAAGAGTGAAAACAGAGGCATGCTTGGTGAATGTTATTACCCACGTAGTAACGTGTCCGTTGTCCGACTGTCACTTTTCTTTCTCCTGAAGGAGCCTGAGGATTAGATCCATCTTCTCCTCGATTTTGTTCATCCTCTTGTTCAGAGCATCCGTCCTGATCCCCAATTCGCTCACGATCGTAGCTTCGGCAGACTTAAAGCGACAAGAGTCAGTGGTGATACTTGTTATCAAAAAGGCGATAAAATCCTACCATAGTGGTCTTGGGAAACTCCTTGATCAACTCGGAGAACGGTACCTTGCTGATCACTAATCCCCTTTCGGCATCCTCTCCAGTTACCTTTGGGTTCTTCGCATCCGGCGAATCATCGAAAACGATAGAGGTGTGTGCCCACTCCCTCAACAAGACGTTGCGGTTCGGGTCAATCACGGCTTCGAAGAAGCTTACGAACACCACAGGAACGAAGAAGAGGACGAGCATAATATAGCGGTTTATCTGAAAGATGTTGTTGGTACCGAGAGTTCGGCCACGGTGCTCAACCTCACCTCAATGTAAGTTTTCCGCGGAAGGCATAATCTAGACAGGCACAATCAGGCGGGCAGTGGCAAATGTACTCGTTGTCACTCACTCGAAAGGCGCGATGAACACCTCAACGAGATTGAATGGAGCAGGATAAACGAATTCGTCCGGTGCCCTGATCAAACCGATGGTTTTGGTCGCAAAGAATGTCAGGAACTCTGCTTCTGCATCATCAACAATCTGTTTGCAAATTCCAGCTCAACACCCGGACAGAGGAAAGGCGAGATAAACTTACATCCGAGTAAGCAGATGCGAATAGAGATATAAGGACGTTGAGCAGGATCAACGCAGTCACAACGTTCCAGCTGCATCGGATTGGGATAAGAAACGGGTCCTTAACTTTCTCCACGCAAATGTACCCACAGATAATAGAGTGCCAAGCTAGCAGGGCTACTCGAAACGTCAGGTTTAATTCAGTCCGCATAAGTGTGTTGTTACCTCGGTTTGAATTTGTCGTAGTCAGGGGCTCTAAATGCGAGTGAATCAACCAGTTTACCCAAAACAACGTATTGACGCACTGCAGTAGTGATTGTATCAACAAGTGCTGAAATGGCCATCAGTGACAGTAGAGCTGTAGGATTACTTTTGCTCACTATAACCTGCATGCGGAGTTAGTAACCTGGTGGCGGAGTCAAACCACAACATACCGTGGAGGCTTCGTCAGACGTGCCATCGGCGACGTCAAGGGCATATAAACCTTGCGCGAATCCGATCGCCAGGAGAGAAAGGAGCTAGAGAAACGTGAATTCCGGACGGCGGGTGGCTGCTCAGGACCTACACCGAAGAATATACCCGACTCCCGCAGCATCCGAGCAACGCAGATTTGCAAAGTTCCCATGTACCTAGTAACTCGTCAGGTCTGTGTTTGAGGGACTGACAGGTGGGCACACTTGTAACCGTCGAAGACAGTAATCAACTCTGGAACGGAGGGTCAGCTCGGTCTGCAGATATGCCGAACGAACGCACTCATCCTAGCAAATATATTGAGCGACAAAAGTAGTGACAATAAGCAGGTCTAGACCCACCAAATTAGCGGGGAGGCGAAACTCAGCACTTGGAAGCTCCGGAACTTGGCGAGTTCAGCCGTGCTTCCCGTCGAACTCAATCCGATGACCCGCAGAACAAACGCAGTCGTGAAAAGAGCATCGGTGAGGAGGTTCACGAAGTTCCAGAATGAAAATGTGCGCCAAGATGCGAAGCGCAATACCTTGTAGATCTGTGATAAATGCTGGTGAGATCGGGTCACAGCGACTGTGGTAACAAGTTGGCAACCTTGAAGTTGTCTGGAATTCAAACACCGTCAGAGTGTGTTCGCAGAATGGAACGAGAAGAGCTCACTCTCAAACAAGAAAGATAGGGCTAACGTGTAAAGAATTACTTCCGGTACATCAATACGTTGATTAGTTGGGTCGATCCTGTCGAGTGGTTCTCGGACTTGATGTGTTTGGCGTTTAGGTGCATCAACTGGGGGATAAAATGGTACACGCACTAGAGATACTGTAAACAACGAGGAAGAATAACCACACCATAATCTTGAAGTGATTCTGATACCTAGAGATAGGATGAAGAAAGACCTCTTAGTGGATTTACTGAACGCACTTAGGGACAGCAAGCCTAGATGGGTCTAGAAAAGACATGGGGCGATTCTCGCGATAGATGACGTCTGTGAAGTTGTCGATGGTCGTGATCAAGTAAAGCCAAATTGAACACCAACAGTCAATGTCATGATCCTCATTATTCTTTTGTACGATGTCACCGTTCCACAGTGCCATCACGACTGATGCATGTTTTAGTACGTGTCGTGTGCTAAAGATAGAGTGGGCTTACTATTCTGGGCTTCAACAGAGGACAAGAATATGGTGCTGAGAAAATTCCACATGTGAGTGAATACCATCCCCCGTCGACGGTCTAGATCCGCACCAATGTGTGTCGATCGCAAGCTCTAGAGCCGTAGATAAGTCGCTCCTTTCCCCGTCCCACTCGCAGTGGGAAAATCGAGTGGACATGATGTCGTTCAACCTGTCCGGGGGAGCCAAACGAACCACGCGACGCGCGAGGACTTCACACGCAACAGCTCTGCCGTAATTCTCGCCATAGTCAGCTGGGTTGTGGTTTGCTTCGTACATAAAGTCACGCCTAGCGCGCAGAAGAGCATACGGAAGCTGCAAAGGCTGTCAAAAATGGCAGCAGACACAAAGGCAGGCACAAACCGCCTCGTGAAAGTCTCCGGCTGCAGCAATGTACGTGGAGATAACTTGAGGGGTGATCACCCTGCTGGTGGGCTCCTTAATGCTTGAGGGAGTGACTTCCACCGGTAAAAGTTCCTCAGTCAACGCCCTGACGCGCGTCACCAGCTCTATGCATCGACAGCGAGTTCACCAACTATGAGGTTGACCCAAGAGCTCACAAACTTACTCGTGATGCTGTCTGGACTTGCGTGCAGACTCTGGATAGACAAGAGAGAGCCACGATCATCGTCTGGCATGGCTGTAGGACTAAGAAGTGTCGGGTTTACGTCCTCGTAGTTTGTGTTCAGGCCGTAAGCGCGACCGTGAAGGGAGGAAGTAAGCGGATGGATCTCTCCCCCCACGGACTCCCACGGGCCAAGCCCAGCCTCCTGACGTATGGCGTGCACGTGACATAAGCTCAACCATTCGACGCGACCCTCAGCAACCACATTCTTCAATACCTGGACGTGTTCGTGGCATATCCTGGCTCGTTTATAACCCCCCTCGAGCTTGTATGCTGGGATCTAAGACCAAGCGCGTCGCTACCTACGGGAAACGTGCTCATAGGATCGTTGCAACCGATGCTCTCAATAAAGCAAGTGGAAGTGGAAGCACACCTTCTGCGATCGCTGCCATCTCGCTCGATGATCCTGTGTCAGAAACCTCACCTCCACCTTCCCCCGTCAAATCAAAGGTTGCTTCACCCTTGATCAAGAAGAAACACGCGACAAAGGGGAGGATCACGTCAAAGTCCATTGGTGTCCCTGCGTCTGTCCGCCGTCCGCTGGCCCCCAGAGAACCGACAGTATCGATTAATATTGGCTCTAAGCAGGTATCAAGGCCCTCGAAAATCTTTGCCAAGAAGCCGCCACGGCCTACGGTGGTGAACGTCGATATAACCGTCTTAGATGATGAAGGTAGGACTGTGACAAAGGAACGGAGGGTTTCGAAGACTGGAGCGCAGGTTAACCCCATGACCACGTCTCCTTCGCCTTCTCTATCCAAGCGGCACAAGGAGGGCGCACGGGTGCAGAAGCCTCGAAAAACCCACCAAGTCAAACCAGATGTCATCGCGACCCCATCCGACTCGGAACCAGAGGTATCTGTACCACGACGAAAGCGTGCAGTTGCACGACCACGCAGGATTGTCGTGTCCTCCGACGAGAGCGAGCCTGGGGAGCAAGAAACCCCCCAAATGTCCGTACCCATCCTCGTCCCCGTTCCTCCACGCTCTCCTCTTCGTCGTTCTCCCCCTCCACCATGCATACCAACCTCTCCACGTGAATATACCTCACCCGCCCGAACAAAGCAGCGGCGCTTGTCCCCCCGCCCTCCCCAATATGACCCAACCGCCAACAAACCTAGGCAGCTCACACCCATCCGTCGCAAGAAGAAATCTTTACCTCAATCTCCTGGATCTGTAATCTCAATCGAAGAAGATGACAGCGACTTGGACAACACAGATGACAGCGATCTTCTCAAATACGCGGACCTGTCTATATCAGACTACCAAGAGTACATGCCTGAGGTCCCTGAATACCTTCTTCCGCTATTACAAGAATGCAATCAAGATTCCCCACACGAGTTCTCCTCATTCATCAACAGCTTTCCCTTTGATCCGCTCGTACAAACACACGAGTCCAAGTTAGTACCCTACTCGAAAGCTGAGTTCAGGAAGGTCGGAGAGGCATCGTATTCGGAGGTCTTTGGAATAGGAAGCGTGGTCCTCAAGATAGTTCCCCTTCGCGATGAATCGGGGAGAAGAGCAGACAGGCCCGACGTAGAGTCTCCGCCTCCCAGCGACGTAAGGGATGTTTTGCAGGAAATTGCGGCTACGCGGTCGATGGGAGATCTTTGTGAAGGATTTACAAAGCTCCTCCGGACCTACGTCGTGAGAGGCAAATACCCTTCTCTGCTTCTATCGTTATGGGACGAGTACGACGAGGTGAAGGGGTCAGAAAGCACCAAACCAGGTGAGGAGAGACAATCTGAACGTGCCTTTCGTTTGCTCACCTTATTCCTCTCAAGACACATTCTCGGTGTCCCAGGCCTACGCTATCATCGTCCTGCCGAATGGCGGTCCAGACCTGGAAGTGTACAGATTCTCTTCCCCTTCGAAAAATGGGTGGCTGCAAGCCTGCAGCATTTTTTGGCAAGTCGTGTACAGCATTTCCGATGCAGAAAACCTTGTTTCGTTCGAGGTTTGTGCTTCCTCTGGCTCCATTAGTCTTCATATGTATTCTAACACATTCCAGCATCGCGACCTTCACTGGGGCCAGGTTCTCGTACAGAATCTCCCTTTGTCGAATGTCATAAAGCGGAGTACGGCTCCCCCTTCCATGGACGACTATAACTCCGGAGTGATAGCCACGATCATCGACCTCGGCCTCTCCAGAATGAACGCGTCACCGACTCAAGTTCACTGGACACCCTTCGAGCCTGAAGTCTTCGAAGGTGAAGGCGATTACCAGTTTGATGTCTACCGAATGATGAGGGCCCACAATGGCGATTCATGGAAAGAGTACAGACCTCTCACAAATGTCATGGTACCGAGTTTTTACTTCACGTTTGGGCAAGAATTAACTGGGTCGTGGTTCTAGTGGATCCATTACCTTTTGCGCAAGCTTATATCTTCGAAGGGATTGCGAGCTCCCCCCGTACCACGCAAGAGTCCAGCTTCCAGCTCAGCATCGAAGAAGAGCAGTGTTCCTCCCGTCGTTCCGGGGTTTAGTGAACGACAATGCTACGAGTGTTTGCTGGAGATGGAGTTCATGATCGGCGCGTGGCTGGATAGCGTGAAGCCCGCGCGACCAAAGGGTGCAAGGAAGGGAAAAAACAAAGCATCTGCGGTGGTGAGAGCTGCCGTCGGGGAAGAAGTCAAACCGTTTAGGTCTGCAGGAGACGTTCTTGGATATGGCGTGGAGAGGTCATGGGTTGCTGCCAGCGAACAGTGATCTGAGCTCCGTGTAGTGTTCCTGCAACATCCTCTGCGGTCCCTGGTGTAAGTCGGAACCCTGTATCCGACATATGATCTCTTCAGCACGAAGTCTCATCACTCTCCCAAAAGGTAGAGAGAGTCAATTTCGCCTTCCAGGACATGCACCTCTGGTCTGTTGAACGGGAATCAAGTCGTACTGACCAGGGCATAGGGCAGCGGGAGGGCAACCCCAGCTGGCCCGCACCATAACCCGACAACCACCATTACTTAAAGTCAGTAGGGATGACGAATGTTGCAGCCCTATTGTGGGGTATATTATCAGCTAGGTGTATCACCAATGAATAGCTTTGGTTGCCAACGTCGTCAATCATGCGCGAGTTCAGTGAGAGGGTCGCCCGGAATGTTTGCTGGCTCGAACGTAAATGTATTCTCTTGAAATTTACTGCAAATGCGAACTTGTGCATGATGTCAGTGGGGGTTTGATCTTCTCTACAGCTTCTGAATGACAATGGCTGACGCAGCACCCCCTCCATTACAAATTCCTGCCACTCCGAACTCGCCAGACTTCAATGCATGAACTAGGGAGACGACGATACGTGATCCAGAACTGCCGATGGGGTGTCCGAGGGCAACGGCACCGCTAAAAAGCAAGTATATTTAGCGACAAAGCCGGGTCGGGATAGAGTCGGAAATTTCTCACCCATCGATGTTGATCTTGTCGTAGGAGAGGCCCAAGACCTGCTCGGCAATTCTGACAACCACGGAGAAGGCTTCGTTGATCTCGAAGCGAGCGATGTCCTTCATATCCAGGCCAGCACTCTTCAAGGCAATTGGGATGGCGATGGTAGGTGCCTCTGGGAAGTCTATGGGATTGACACCAACATCGGAGAAAGCTGAGGAGTTCGTCAATTAAAAGGTTCCTGCCGTGCCACAAGCGAAGCATACAAACAACTCGCGCAAGCGGTCTGAGGCCAAGGTCTTTAGCTTTCTCTGCGCTCATAAGTATCAACGCGGAAGCGCCGTCGCTCAAAGGAGATGAGTTCGCTGCCGTTATGGAGCCATCCTCCTTGAAGGATGGCTTGAGAGTCGGGACCTTCTCAAAGATGACCCGCTTGTATTCTTCGTCCTCCTTTACGATGGGGCCCTTCCGACCCTTGATGGTGACGGTGACGGGAGCGACCTCGGCGTCGTAGACACCGTCAGCCCAGGCACGGGCAGCACGCTTGTAAGACTCAATAGCATGCGCATCTTGAGACTCTCGAGAGATCTTGAATTTTGTCGCAGCACTCTCTCCACAATCCCCCATTCCGATGTGGTTGTATACATCCCATAAACCGTCTTCCTCCAACGAATCCTTGACGAGGAATCTGCCGTACGACGGGTTCTGCCGAGGGATTAAGAATCTATGCTCGTTTTAGAATCAAACGAGTGTCAGGGGGACGTGAACACACGTACGGAGCATTGCTCATGCTTTCCATACCACCAGCGGCGACAACATCCCTGTATCCGGAGAAGATACTCTGTGCGGCAAACATAATCGACTTCATGCCGCTGGCGCAGACTTTGTTGATGGTGGTAGCATCAGACCTAAGTTTCATCCCCGAGGTAAGGGCAACTTGGCGTGCAGGGGATTGACGAACTCCAGCCTGAATAACATTTCCGAAGAAAATCTCCTCCACTTCATTCGGGGGGACGTTATACTTGTCGAATGCGTGCTTTAAGGCAATAGCGCCGAGTTCGGTTGCTTTGAGAGATTTCAGAGCACCGTTGTACGAGCCCACTGGCGTCCTGGATGCGGCGACGATGACCGCCTCCCGCGGCCCAAACGTGGACTGGAGAAGGTAAGTATCTGACACGAAGATGTTAGGTAGTGTACAGGTAAAGCTTACCAGCTGGCGGGTGCGGGAGAGTATTTGCCCAGTGGTCAGCCTAGATCCAGATGCAAGCATGGTGGGAGTGAGCGGTCAGAGGAGAAGGTTGGCTTGGACTGGGGCCGGATCTCGAGCTTTTGCCTCACTTCGGGGTGCGGGGTACAATCACGTGGAACGGGCTGCCTGGTTTCGCGATCGGTTTGTCTCGGGTTTGTCAAAATAGGCGCAAATCCGGACTCACCCGTCCCGAGCGCTCCTGCTAGAGGATGAACGTGTTTGGGCATGGCGGACAAGTCATACGAGCCATGTTCCTCTATAAATCGAGCCCTATACCCTACATAAACATACACGTATACACGAACATAGGACGTTCCATATCTACAACCGAATTACATACATAATATAAGAAACTAATGGCAATTTCAGAACTGTGTAAGGCCCCATTCGTCCACCTCGGAGGAAGGACGACTGGGAAGAGTGGTGGACCTGGCCTTCGATTTTGTGGAACGGAACCTCACCATGGTGCTAACCCGCCTCAGAGAAGACCTGAGGCCACGATTCGACGGTTTTTTCTGCGGCGGCTCTGAGGAAGGGGCAGCCGCCATCTGATTGGAAGAAAGGATGTCTGAGAACGAGGATGCGGTTTGTGGGTTAGTCCTTGTGGTAAGCCTGGCTGGATTGGTCGAGACGGGTCGAGGCCCGCCCGGGTCCGAAGAGTTACGGGGGCTATCTACAAGGGTGTCAGTGTCAAAGTTAAGGCTTATCTTGTAGAATAGACACACCAACTAGCTGTCCTCCCTGGGCCTCATCGTCGTCTGGAGCAAAGCGATGCCTCAGGGACGGATCAATTGTATCCATCATCGGGGTCAAGCGGCCACCAAACTCTTCCCCTGGTTCTCCCTGGTACATACGACCTTCGGAGTCGCGGAAGTGGTACCTACGGGTGCTTGAGTCGTAACCGGCACGCGTGAAGCCATCAGGCAGACGGTGAGCGTCCTAGAACGAGGGTCAGAGCAACACAGCGGAACAGCAATGACAACTCACAGTATCAAGGTCAGTCCAGCGGTGGGGCATGACTAGTGACTTATCGAGGGAAAAGCAAGAGAGGGGAACCACGTGAGTATCGCTACGGGCCACCCTTTATATCTTTCAGGTCTAGTTGAAACAGGTACTAACCGAGCTAGGCGCACAGCGCTGGGGTTATTTGCGAAAGTCCAAGTTCGCCAAGAGCGACTGCAAAGAGCGTTTCGTGATCGCTTCATGTAGCACAGCATTGCAGATCGTGTCATCGTGATCAAGGGTGATGCCGAAGAGGCGCATGAGGCAATGCGTCCCAAGGGAACCCGGCAGTCCCTCATCCATGCCAAAGCCACGATTTGCCATCAAGCTGTCCGTGGCGGGGAGGCCCGAGGGCAAGTCTATTTACGCATGCGACCGCCAAGTGAGAGGATTGTGAAGGGGCCCCGAGTCTGAATACTTTTCTATGGAAACCATGATGCTATCTTAATCTTCATCTTCATCGGCGTCAAAAATTCACAGCCGACCCAAGAACAAGGAACCACATCTCCATCCAACACCTCAGCCTGTCGTCTTCGGACGCAGTGGGAATAATAACATCATTCACGAGTTCATCAACTGCTGTGCTGCTCTCGCATGGATGGAAGTGCCAACAACGAATACCAAGCACCGGGTGATCACCTTGAGATAAGAGTGGGAATGCTGAGCCAGGCTCAGAAACCCCGAACGGTGTTTTATCCAACTTCGTGGATGAATCGAATCGGAAAACACCGCTTTGAAGTAGTTGGTCCAATGTCAATTGCACACCCTCTACATCAAACTCAGCAACTCTCGCAGAATCGCAGCCGTGGAACATACGCTGGTCCCACACGATGAAGTAGAAGGCAGGAACCCCGAATGAAGGCGAGTATACAATATACTGATCCCAGGAGAGGAAGTTGGGAGATGAGTTAACCGCTGCAGAGTCATCTTCCTCAACCAGGATCTCCACAGTCTCGTCGAGTGGGTTCCCCGGCGATTTCACAGGTATCGAAACGGTGCGCTCGAGGTACCCCAGATGTTGAAAGGCCTATGTGTTTATCAGAGATGATTCCGAAGCTTTCTGCCGTCGGTTGTTACCTGGTGAGACTTCCAGGACCAAGGTGTGCATGAGTCATCTCCTTCAAGCAATAGCTTGCAAGCGCGCTCAAATTGTGGTCGCGTGAGGCTCATCGGGACAAACAAGAGCAAACGGGAGCGTGGGAGACTTTACATCTGTGGCTTTACAGTTGTGTCGGCAAATCCCGCCCGATACACATCACAGGTTGTCTATCTAGGTACTCATCTCGCGCCGTCGCCGCCCTCAACCTCAAATACCATGGCCGTAGGCAAGGTTGGTCCTACCATGTTCCGCGGATGTTCCAGGACTCACATCTCGCTCAGAACAAGCGTCTGTCAAAAGGAAAGAAAGGAATCAAGAAAAAGGTCGTTGACCCATTCACCCGAAAGGGTACGCCTATTTCAGTTTATCCTGCATCGGCGTGCGTTGCTAATACTGCGCACCAGAGTGGTATGATATCAAGGCGCCATCGATCTTCGAGGTCAGGAATGTCGGAAAGACTCTTGTAAATAGGTCACAGGGTCTTCGTAAGTATTACAACCCCTTTGGTCTTTGCGCTTCTAAAAGTCGGGATAAAGGAAATGCCAATGACTCTCTCAAGGGTCGTATTGTTGAGGTCTACCTGGCGGATCTCATCAAGGATGAGGAACAATCCTTCCGCAAGATCAAGTTACGAATCGACGAGGTTCAGGGCAAGAATTGCCTCACTAACTTTCATGGCATGTCCTTCACCTCAGACAAGCTGAGGTCACTCGTTCGCAAGTGGCAAACGCTCATCGAGGCTCACGTTGATGTGAAGACCACTGATGGCTACCTCATCCGACTCTTTGCCATCGCCTTTACCCGCCGGCGTCAGTCTCAGGTTCGCAAAACCACCTACGCCCAAACGAGTCAGGTCAGGGAGATTAGGAAGAAGATGTTCGAGATCATGACCCGTGAGGCAACGAACTGCGACTTGAAGGAGCTGGTGCAGAAGTTCGTGCCGGAAGCCATCGGCCGTGAGATCGAGAAGGCCTCGAGGGGCATTTACCCCTTACAAAATGTGTACATCCACAAGGCCAAGATCCTGAAGGCTCCCAAATTTGACCTTTCAAAACTTCTCGAGCTGCATGGCGAGTCGACTGACGTGAGTTCACTCTACCCTCGTTATCGCCGAGCACAGTTTGCTCACGAGTTATACAGGAGACAGGGACACGTGTGGTCAAAGACTTCAAGGAGCCGGAGGTTCTCGACTCGGTGTAAAACCAACCCCTCGGATTACTTGCTGTCTTTGTATTTGCATGACCTCATTCTCACCATCTATGTGGCGGTGGTACATTGTAAGAAGTATGAGCGCATAATTTGTTGCATGTACGAAATGATCCCCGTGAACTCAAGGAACGGGGCGCATTGCGAATTCGACGTTGTGGGAAACCGGTCAAACATTTTTTGCCCATCGATGATCCTTGTTCCGCCCTGAGGCCTGAGGGCTGAATATGAATACCGGGCCGGGCGTGCGAAGCGCTGATAGTGCAGCCGGAGCCTTCATTAAATAAAAGACCATCATGCGTCCTACGTTCCTCCTCCACGCAACACGGTCTGCGCGAAGAGGTTACGAGGGGCTAGAAGAAACCTTTAACAACGACAAAAATGTCCGACGTCGAATATCTCAAAAGCCTCCTAGGTGTTCACCATGACTTCCCTAAGAAGGTTTTCCTCATCCCTTACTTTGGCCAAGAGTTTAACTAACACTCGAACTGGTCGTACTCAGGACGTTACTTTCTTGGACATCTTCCCGATTCTGAGAGATCCAGCCGCCTTCGAAGTCTTGATTACCAACTTCTTAGACCACCTGACCTCCCATACGATACCTAGCCTCGAGGGCGGCAAGATAGACGTCGTCGTTGGCCTGGATGCCAGAGGATTTTTGCTCGGCCCCATCATCGCCTCAAGGTTGAAGGCTGCTTTCGTCCCGGTTCGGAAGATTGGAAAACTTCCCGGAGAATGCGTGGATGCCGAATACCAGAAGGAGTACGGAAAGGTAATGTCATCCTCGAAGAATTCAACGTACATGACCGTCATTTTCGTGCTCATCATGTATCTGTTTCTAGGATGTATTTCAGATGCAAGTTGGAACGATCCAACCTGGTCAGAACGCCATAGTCATTGACGACCTTGTGGCGACCGGTGAGAAGCGTGTATGTGCCTCCGAAGAGACCCCTTCTCACGTCGTTGCCCAGGAGGTTCCGCCGTAGCCGCAGGCGAATTAGTTGCCAAGCAGGGCGGAAAAACCGTCGAATACCTCTTCATCATTGAAGCGACTTTTTTGAACGCCCGTTCGAAGCTTGACGCGCCATTGTATTCAATAATCCAAGCCGACGGCTAGGAGTAGGATAGGGATGGAACTCAATGCCGTAGTATGGTCTAGTATGGTACACCTCGGATAAACTATAGATCCATGTATGTGTTCATGTATGCGCGTGCTAAACAACAAGAAGTCTGGTATTCACTAGTGCGTGTCCATTGAGATATAGCACCTTTTGGGTGTCATCCTTAAGCTTGTCCATATCGTTGCTGCTTTTGTAGTTTCTCGGCGGCTTCGTCATCCCAACTTGTCTACTATCCGGATCGACCATGAAAATGACTTGTCCCACACCAAGATGCTGTGTCCGTTTGATCATGTCCATCACTGCCTCTCCTGCAGTTTTGGCCAAGACAACGAGCGCAACGTCGTCTACTGCGTCTCCGACCTCTTCCCTCTCCTCCTCATTGATCGAGGGACTGACTCTGGCGTCGTCATCGTTAACGACGATGACACCGGAAGCACCAGCTTCCTTTGCAGTGAGGAGTTTCTTTAGGAAAGTGCATTCTCCTCGATTGACCAGCAACACCTCATCCGGGTAGAGTTGTTCATAGGTCTCGCATCCGTACGGGTTCGAGTGATCCTGGACCAACCGAGCACCGTCCTGATGGCCAAAGCGTATCGGTTCCTGGTCTGGAGCTGACATAGAAGGGTCGCCTCCAAAGAGTGCAGTATTTGCGGGTAAAGTCGCCTCGAGGGGATCTTCTGTCGTATCCACTTGGTCCTGAAACGCTGGATCAACGAAGAACCGTAAGCTGATGATGGGTACCCTCTTCGGTGTGGTGGAGGCTGACGTGTCCCCTGTGCCGACGAGCCTCTGATCGTCGACGAAGACGAGTTGCCCCGTGCGGACAGAATGCGGTCCCACTGCATTGAAACGTGTGAGCAGACAACGCACGGGTCGTATGATGAAAAGACGTACGTCGAGTGATATCATATCCTTTACCATCTAGGCGACTTACGATATGAGCCCTGATCCCAGTGATGTTATGTATCAGATAACCGTGCTCTGTTGATTCGAGCTTGCTGTTGTCCGGATTCGGATCCTCTGTGACGGTTTTGCCGTCATGAGACAGGACAAAGTCATAGGACTGAAATGAAATGCTTCAATCGCAGCAAGAGGGGAGGATCATGACATAGCCTTACGAAGACCTCCACCTTCGGAATGTCACAGAAACCGTAAGGCGACCAAGCGGCCCGTTCCAGCTCGCTCGCGATTCCGTCCGTCAGGAAACGAGCATACTCCACGTCTCGACGAGATTGTATGCCCCCCGTGATACCCCCACCTAGGTTCGATTTTCTCTGGAAAGTAATTCCAGGGGTGTATGCGGGACATTGATGGTTTTCGGCTCCGCGAAGCTTCCTCCGGACCGCTGACATGGGTTTTGTATATTTTGGGTCGAGAATTAAGATGTGTCCTTCTGTTGTGAAGACATAGTTTGAGTCGTCGTCGTGGAGTAGGTTTTCCTCGTCAAACAATAGATATAGATACTATGATGCGATGTCCAGATATCAAATCAGGGATCGGCAGGGAAAATTCATACCTTGAGGGTTTCGGAAAGTACAAATGATTCCATGCGATTAGATAGGGTGTTTGTTAGGAGATTTGAGATCCCAGCAAGGCCGCACTCTACTTTAGCCCGAGCTTCGAGGTCGTTGAGGACACGCTCTCCGACGTAGAGGTAGAATGGATCCTTAGTGGCCTGTGCGTTTATTTAGCATTGATAACAAGTGCAATGGGGGAGTCGACAAACCCGGTATAGGTACCAAGTGGATTCAATAAATTCTGAAGTGTAGATTAGCTTTGGATGAATACCCAGACTCGAATCACACACCGGGTCGAAGGGGATACTGCCACGTTGTTACCTGCAAAAAGGCGGTGTCAAAAACTTCTGGCATCCCAGAGAACCTTTTCCAGAGGTTCCAATCTATGGCGAACGACATCAGGCCGCTGATATACGGTGTCAAGAACAGGTTGGTTTACACATCAGGTGGGCTTTGATCGCGTTTTCGACATCACCCGCCAGAACCTGGAGACCAGGCCAAAACGCGGAGAGGGAATCGATAGTAAAATATGCTGGATCTCCGGAGTGGATGTTGACATTCCTAAACTTGAGCGAAGTTCAATGACATCGAAACCTAAAGTGGGTAAACGAAAGACATACCCAATACCCATTGGATGTTCTCGAGTATCGCATCACCGCGGCGTAGCTCTGATGCCAAACGTCCAAGAACTCGACTTCTCCTACCAAGATCCATCAGGTGGTGGGCCTCTCGGCTAGCATAGGTCACTTACCGCTCAAGACATACCACTTGAGCGCGTACTCATAGAATGAGTCGATTCCAGCCCCGATTCCACTGATCTCAGGGGAAAGCCAAGCCTAGAACGCTCGTTGACCATTGAGCGGCACGCTGACAAAACGAGACATACCCCCGTGCGCAGGCTGACTGTATTTCCAACCAATCCTATATCCGATCTGCGATTCCACAACGCGAAGAAAGCCTTATATGCGGCCTGCTCAAAACGGTCATCGCCGGTAAGGCGACTCAGTGTTGCAAATTCCAAGATGAGAGAACCTAAAAAAAACCTTAATGCAGGTCAGGTGACAGGTAGAGGGTTGATTACCAGCTCCAGCAGTGCCTATATTGTGCGTCGGTGTGAGACATCCGGTCGATCGAGGGGCGACGTACAGGTTTCGTAGCCTTCTCCATCGAGTACGCCGAGTTTCAAGTGAACCTGGCGTGGTTATAAGCACGGGTGAGCTACTTTTCCCAAAAGCGCTTACTCTTGCATATGGAATCCCGGTTGGTGTTGAAAAAGCGGGCAAGAGTCTATTTCCCAGGTCGTGTGCCATATGGAGGAGTTCGTTGTTGTACCACGACAAGTGGAACGGTTGATCTGGCCGCGAAGCAAAGATGTGGGCGGACAGCAGACCTCCGAGGACGCGGATTGTTGCTTCGAAGACTTGCGGTCTTGTGTTCACATTGAAGGTCACGAACTTGATGACATTTCTGATTGCCGTATCAAACCCTTGAACATCGCCCAATACTACGAAAGTGTCAAGGGCGTCGACGAGCGTTACAGAGTAATTGCCTGCAACATCATTGGCTGCCCAGCCGTCACTGCTAACACATGAATAACTTAGTACTGACGATTCGTGATATTCTTACGGTTCTGAATAGTCTGGGCCACGGCCCACACACGATAGTGGGTCTAGTTCATCGTAAGGGAACGCTAATGGTTGGTGTAAATGTGATGCTTCATTGGTGGTCGGTAACTGAACTAACCATGGTTCATGTAATTATCAAAGCCATGATACCATAAATCCCGTACCCTTTCCCTACGAAGTAGCAACAGTCAGACGCAGCAAAACCTGCGGATTGTGAGACCGACCGAAGAGCGACAGTACGGTTCAATGACCATCCGTTGACATGGCTTGGGGTAGGTATAGATGTTTCGGTGGTCGACGGCCAGAATTGGAATGCCAAAAGAACAAATCCCAGAAACGCACGAGTCCGCCAGCTATGCCACGTCATGGGCAACGAAGGGAGGACTGGTCTTCCCTCCACCGTATCCAGATCAAACAGGGAAGGACGCTGAGAAGTGATACTTGGTCACGTGCACAACGCCTCATTCTCTTGGCCCGCGCGATTATCATCATGAGCAAAATCATGGATGCCTCCTCTAAAATGGGGTCTTGGATGCTCAGAGGATGGGTACGAGCCTCTAAACTCTAAATAATACAATCCGGGGACTCACAAGGCCTAGGTTCTAACGGACAGAGGTTGTCCGAAGTGCCATGTCCCTTTGATGAGATCACCAAACGACCAGACACCTGTTGTTCATTTCTGCGTTAGCTGCGACGGAGACCCGTCACAAGGTCCGGCCCAGTCATCCGAACATCGAAGGTCATCTCAGATCTCGGGTACAACGACGGTGTCGACTCACCCCTCGGTTTCACGTGCTTCGACCCCGCCAACGGACATTCCAAGCGATATGGACCCTCTTTTGCTACAACCCGTTATTGACACGGAGGATATCCTACGCAGAAGGCAGCAGTCCGACAGAGCATCCGCCGAGATTGGTAGCCGTTTACTCAAGGGATGGGCTATGCTGGCGGACGAATGCCCAGGCCCCGGGTGTTATGGGGTGCCCCTTGTTCGCCCACCCAAACCGAGGGGTGGTAAAGATCCTAGAAAGGCTAGTCGTCGGCTCTCTTTTCTGTTGGAACAACCAGACTACAACTATAACCTAGGAGTGCGTTATCTGCGGATCGATTTACGTAGACGAGCAGAGGCTAGGCGATTTGGATCATTCAATAACCCAGCCCCGTGCAAATCCAGCCGAGGAGCCTGTAAACAAGGGTGAGTTTGTTGATAGCCTTGGCCTTTCCAACCCTGCTGAGTTAAAAGGCAACTCCACAGCTCCGCTGGTGGCAATCCAGCCCGTGGTGGGTTTTGGCTTGCTCTTGTTTTTCAGTAACTAAAACGTGTATGCAGAACGCAGCGTCCACCAGTATTCCTTTAACGCAGGCCAACTCGCGGTAAGCACGTGCATCAGGGATTCATCTCCGCTCCCTCATGTGCGCACAGTCCACAAGGTTTACCATCAACACATTCGTCCGCGCAAGCACAATGCACAGTAGGTGAAACGTATCTGATTTCTGGGT
Organism: Thelephora terrestris; assembly: GCA_015956445.1. Lineage (NCBI taxonomy): Eukaryota > Fungi > Basidiomycota > Agaricomycetes > Thelephorales > Thelephoraceae > Thelephora > Thelephora terrestris. The sequence goes on along the minus strand of WIUZ02000017.1, from coordinate 658,722 downwards.
ATTCCCATTGAGGATGCTTCTTAGGGAAATCATTCTAATCTCAGTACAATATCAGCTCTCGAATCAGCTGAGCGGGCTCTACAAGCCAGCTTACAAGCCCTGGCTGATGCTCTTAACCGTTCAGTCACTTCGGGAACGGCTCTTGACCCTCGATTCATCGGAGACATAGCAGAAGCAATCCAGAAGGTTACAGCGGCTTTAACTAGTGTTCGATTAGCCTGCAATTCTGAGCGCCCCGTTGCGTGAAGCCCAATGTACGTCAGTTTAGTTCCGAGGTTCCAGCCCACGTTGGTTTCATTTTCATTGATACTCCGATTTTATATAGTGGCCTGTGGAAAACGCATTAATGTCACGCAACTACATTCAAATATGTACCCCTTGACCTTACGCTATTTTATTTGATCACAACACACGATTCCCCCGTGTACCAGCACGCCCCCCCTTATAACAACCGTTATCGGTCTGCTCTTTGATTCACCACTCTTGTTTCTACCCCCTCAGCTGCATGGCACCCCTTGGTATCAGGAACTTATTCTCTGGTCCAAGCAAGGAGCCTCAATTCAACATGGCGGGGAGACATCCAAACCAAGACAGCTACATGGGGCCGGGTATGCTTCCAGGCGGTCTCCCGCTTGATCAAGGCAGAGAGCCCCCCACAAGCCATGTAAGGGCATCGTTTGTGCATAAAGAAATCACATTTGACCATCCATGTAGTGGGACCAACAGGCTGTAAATTGCTGGCTCGATACTGTTCACAATCATGCTAAAATATCACCACAGGGCCTTATGTCCCGAGGTGCAAGCGTGGTGGACTATGGCGGTCTGAGCGAGCTAAACCTCGAAGATAGTAGCGGCCGCCCCATCACGACTAACCCCAGCCGCAGCCGTGTCTCCTCACGTCCTCTCAGCCGGCACCACTCCGAGGCAGAGGAGCATGAAATAATTCACGTGGGCCGACCGAGATCCCGGGGAAGACATTCATCCGAATCGTCCTCCTCCTTGGAGATGAATCGTGTCGACAACCAAGACATCCTACCACACAGTGCCCACGAATTTGGATTATCCTCCCGGTCACATCGTCGGCATGATTCCAGACATCCACATGACTATCGTCGCGGCCACTCCAGCCATCGAGGAGACTACGATGACAGATACCATCGTGATGATAGGCGATCCTACCGTGACCACAGTCGATCCTACCGGGATGATCAGTATCGAGACAGATCTCACCGAGGCGATAGGGCATACCGCGACGATCATAGGTACCATCGGGACGACGACCCTTACCATCGTGAGAGAAGCAGATCTCGTCGACGTCACCACAGTAGTAGGTATCATGACCAGATGCTAGATCATGAGGGCCGCCTCCCCACGATCATCATGTTCGATAACGGCCGGGGCAGGTGAGTCACAATGCACGCTCTTCCCAACACTTGATGTCACAATTTTGCTTCCTTAGCTATGATAACGCTTGGTACATAAAGCCTGGGGTCTCCCCTGTCGTATTCGAAGATGTTTACGGCAACGAAATCACGAGGTGCGTAAAATGAGGCTTTTGCCCCCTGCTGAATCTGAACCATTACAATTCTAGGGTTGGTGACTTCTCAAACGGAGATCCAGTTCGGCGCGAGCCGATTGTGCTTGACCAATATGGAGGGTATGTGATCCTAATCAACGTGTTGCTGAGCACGGAGCTTATTTTGTTTTCTCAAGCCCCCCTCCTTTCGAGCTCATGGGTGGCTATGACCGCCACTCAAGCAAATATCATATGTCTTCCCATCACAGATCCGATAGGTAAATTATCGGAACATAACCCATTTACTAGCACTAACTCCAAAGTAGAAGGGACCGGATGGTGCAAGGATCTCCCGACTCCAGCCCTGTGTTTGTTAACCACCCAGGACCCGGACGTCACGGAATGCCGGTGTGAGTATTGAAATCTTTTCCCTCGACCTGGTCTCAACGAGCCTTACACAGTAACTCGCACTATGGTCCACACGCCCACCCTACGCCAATGCCGAGGTCTGTCCGAAGGTCTCCGGATATCGATCGAGACGACTTTGCTCGCATGGACCTCCGAGGCCCACCTTCGTTAGTAAAGTCTGTTCTCCATAATGTCTGATATGCTCTAAGCGGCTTCGTGTTTGTTTTAGGGCTGATGAATTACATCACGCTCTCGACCGACAACTGTCCATGAGGTCCCGCGCCCGCACACCAGCCCCCAGCCCTCAGCAAGCACCAAGCATGTCTCGTGCGCCAAGTCGGGCACACTCAAGCACCTCTCGGCGTTCACGACCAGCTCAGTGATTGTGTCGCAAAAAATGATGTTTACTCTCGCAGTTTTTGTATGTATTTGCGGTGTAATGCTAGCGATTGTGCTTCCGAGAAGCTCCCCTCCCCTTCCCTTTGATCCGCGAACTGGATGATCTACCTGTAACACTTCGGATTTCGTTCCGATTGAGCTTCAAGACTCCATCCTTGTATTTACCGACGCCCATCTTCAAGCCGCGGTCTCGCCGCGACGGGCGAGACTCGGAATCATCTTCGAATATCCGCTTGAGCGTGGGATGATAGTTCCCAAGGTCCTTCGCCTTCAAAGGTTTAGCGCCTCGATAAATTCACAATCAATAGAGAGGCATACCTCTTCTAATTTTTGTTTCTTCACTGCTTTTTGTTTCGCTTCGATGCCGAGGCGAACTCGTCTCGCAGCTTTATTCCGCTCGGCTTTCCGAACCGAGGATTCCCCCTTCCCGGTCTTCGTTTTCTCGGCAAGCTCCAATACACGGCCTTCCAATGCCTTTCTGCGCTGGGCACCAGTCAGATTTAGTTCGTCAGGATTCGCGACACCAGACAGCAGTTGCGTGTGGACCAGCTTATGTAGTAGTGCATCGTTCTGCCGGTTCGATCTGAGATCGTTTCAGAGTCGTAGGGAAAACGAGAGTGAAGCGGACGTACAAGTCCAAGTCGGCGTCCTCACTGTGTTTGGGTCCCTCAGAAGGATTTGAGGATTCTTTGCGTAGTTTGGAGATTTTCGACGACTGAGGGTGAAAGAAATTGGGCCGAGAAACACAAGCTCATTAAGAGTTGCCCACCATGAAAGCTTTCTTGAGGACTCTATCTGATGCAGAGGTCCCGGGCTTTTTGCTTGGGTCTTGGAAGGTTACCACGGATGGTCCGCCAACAGGGGTGGTGCCTTCGTCTGGTAACTCTTCCTCACTGTACTCTTCGCTCATAAGCACTTTCAAAACCTGGAGTAAGGAATGTAACGCACCATAAACAGAGTTTATCGAGTTTTCGCCTTCAGAATCACCTGAATCGACACCCCCGGTTCCGAAACCATTCCACTCCTCGCCCTCCTCGCCGCTATCCGAGAAACCATCGGAATCCTCGAGTTTCCTTTTGCTGTTAGAAGGCTTCGAGGGCTGTTCGAACGAGTTCAAGAATTGTTTCCCGTGAGCCTCGAGAATTTGCAGCAGCCCTCGATGATCGTCGGCGTCGGACATGGCACGCAGATCACGTGGATTTTACTTCCGTTCCGTCGATACTTCGTGACCTACTCTGCGCCAGCATCCATGGCCCGCAAGAATGCGAAAAGCACAAAGGAGTCTCCTTCTAACCAGCAGGAGATTTCTGAAGAGGAACAATGGAGAATAATAAATGAAACTGGTCTGCTCAAGCAGATGAAGACCTCCCCACCCACCGCACGAGTAGAAGGGCTGGAGGGGCAAACCCCATTTGCTGAGGAAATCCTGAATGCGATGTTGCTGATTGCCCCCTTTACGTTCCTACTCGTTATGATGGACATGTGAGTTTGCGTCCTTCGTCCAAATGTGTCTTATGAACCTAGCGAGTAGCGTGGTACACCAGCAATACGCTCGGAAGGCTGGGCTCAATGTCATAGTGGAACGACTGGTATCCGCTCTACCAAGTGCGTTTATTTGATTGCAACCGTGTGTTCTATGTTAAATGTCCACAGTCCTGTCGATTTTCATCTACTACAGTGAGCACTCGGACTCTCGCTCCTCATACTCAAGCCTGAACGGATGAATAGCGAACAAGCATAGGCGAAACCGAAGAGCCCAGTTCCTCTTTTTCGCCATGTCACTCGTCGTTGGCCCACGATTGGTTTGGGTTGTGAACAGAGCTGCATGGGGAGCAGTTATGCAACAGGTACGTTGTGCGACCGAACTCCAAGAGATCAACTGACTTCTTCCAGTCACCACCGCTGGCGGTATTATGGATCTACACCATTTACCAAATGGATCTTGGTCCAGCGGTGCTCAGTTTGGTATTCGTAGGAGCGTGGTTTTTACAATCAGGTCTGAGATTCTTCCCATAGTATTCGTGGTGCACAATAAATGTATCCTACTACGGACTCATCGAATCGTGACTTGAAGGACATTCCAGTCGACAACTGTGAATAGGTTGCTGACAGCGGCTCAGTCATCTGTGCCCTTCAACGAAACGACAATGCTATCGCTCTTCGCTCGATGATACGCCGAACTCGAGGTGTGGGCTTGGTCTCGAAAGGCACCTTGTACGAGCGAACCGATCTCGCTCTTGGAGAGCCAATCGATAAGTATTGAGCAAAAAGCGCTCGGCGATTTCCGCGGTGGCTCCGTCACACCCCTGGGCCTTCGTCAAATTCTGCCCGAAGGAGATCGACTTTTTGCTAAGGGCTCGTTAGTCCTCATTGCCTGAAATGCTTCGACAAAAAGTTACCTTGTTGCTGGTGGACCGACCTTCCATTACCGTTCTTAGCACACGGATTTGCCACCTCAATCGACGCCCGGCCTTCTGGCTGATGACGGTAGCGTGCTTGTCCAATTCTTGGGTGAACACCTTGTGAACCCGATCATCGCGGGCGAAATACCAAGTCTAGCGCCCAGGCGTTTAGTTAGCGAAACACTGACCAGAACCGAACTCACTGGTATAGATCCAGCGTCCGGTAGGACGTCTAGGGCACAGTGCCAAGCAGCCATCATTATGAGGTCTGCAGTGGCATTTGCAACACTAGGCAGAGGTCAGTTCTGGCACGTCATACAATTTAAAGCAGTGGACTCACTAATCTTCCAATGCCGAGATGTAGTTTGCTCGACCAAGTTCGCGGGTGGCGAACTTTCGAATGGACATTTCAGCACTTGTTACCGGCTTCCCCTCTGTCCCCGAACGCAGTGCGATGGCGATGGCGACCGTCTGGTCCTGAACCCATTTCTCCCCCTCGCTCATGATCAGAGTCTGCATAAACGAGGCAATGAGGTCATTCTGTTGGCTCTGAAGACCATAGTCGATGGCGAGCTTCAGGTTCGTCCCTGAGCGAAACCGTGTCAGAACAACGAGCTTCCCAGGTGGCTTTGAGCTACTCTGGACTCACGCAAAGCTCTCAGGAGGGTCTTGGTTCTTGGAAGGTTGACTTCCTCGTCAGGAAGATTGTTAACCCACCTCGAAAGGGCACCGACCAGAACGATAGTGACGTCAGAATGTGACTTTCCGATCCTCATTGAGTGCACCAAGGGTGTGGCATCGCCTGATTTCTTTAACAAAACCTGGACGAGTTATCAGTTCCGGTTCGCACATGATCGACATCTACTCACATGGAACGCACGGTCGCGAACTTCCATGAGGAACATGAGATCTTTCCTCTCAATCGCTCTGAAAACCTCCCATGACTACGAGAGTCAGTCCCAATGAGTATTATGTTTGACAAGGTCACAGACCTGCGGTTCAGAGCCTTCCCATGACCTTAATCCCATAGGGGCAAGTTTTGATCCGCCATATAGCCTTGAGAGAAGGTTCTTTCCGAAGGTCGGGGAGTGTGGTGTGGTTGGGGATGAAGGAGCTGTTGACTCGCTGGGACTCGGAGCTTCTTCCGATGCCACAGACTCGGGGGGCGGGGACGGACTGTGGCGTAATCGCCTGAGAGCAAGCCTTGGTATTTCCTCCTCTGCATCACGTTCGAGTACTCCTACGCGAGAGAAGTGTGAATCGATACTCCGATAAGGGATAGGAGACCTACGTACTTGTATTGGGGAGCCTCTGGGGTAGACATGGTGAAGATCTGACCTTTTTACGAGGGGTAGCTCCGTGATGTGAGGTACGGTTAAGTCGTTCACCTAGCTTGTCAAGTACGGGGGCGTTATTGTACATGCGGCGAAGGAAGTCCGAGTTGGAAGTCGCATCCGCTTAAATATAACGCGATGGGGCGGGCACAGGCCCGACAAAGTACGGATGTCACTGTGAGAGTTGGCCAGGAGGTCGTGGGCACGCTGACTTGGACTACTTTCCAGTGACACACTAAGCGCAGCTACCAGTGCCACGGCGCCAACTCACCATCTCCAGCCACCACCACCACAGCTTATTGCATGCCACACACAGCTCTGTACTAGGAAGTCAGCCATGCTCCAGCGCCCAACTTCTAAAAGACCTCGAGACACCCTCGAACGTGACCAATCGCCCCCACCCAAACGCTCGAAGCTGGGACAAAGTCCCGCGCCGATATTCTCGGAAACCACCGTCAGCTACGATGCATGTCCCATGCCCAGCGTCGCGGATTACTTCTACCAAGACTTGATACCAAAAGCCCCGGAACTATCTCAGCTCTTTCCTACCCTCTGCCATGATGTCCATGTTGTCCGCAGGTGGCTAGGATCGGTTGGTTGTGCCATGTACTGGAGAATGATATTGGAAGACATCGATAAGACGACCGACGCCCCCAACCCATCCCACCACCTTACAGGGCTCATCGCTCGTTCTCTTGCACAACTGCGCGGTCCCCAGAAGGAGACCCCAAGTCCCAAATTCCGTACCCTCTGCGAGATACTCAAGTCACACCTCAGAGTTGGTGGCGCCACTAGAATCTTGGTATTCAGTGAGTCTTGATAGCTTGGCTCTTTTCTAGAAGCTGACTCGGGATAGTGCGTTATGATGCGGTTGCACAAGTTGCTGTACAGATGCTGATGGGCCTTGCTCACGACAATGTGAGGCCGATGCTCGCACAGGTCGACGGGGCCGGGCTTATGAAGGTAAAACTAAGTCGATAGTTGTCACAAGCATATCCTGACTGACTTCGCATCAGGCAAAGGAAGTCGTCGAACACGGAAGGTTCAATGTAGTCGTGACCACCCAACTTCCCGTCGTTCTATTCCTACGGGCACGACTTCTCATCATGTACGTTGGATCTATTTGTACCGATCATATTCTAAACCTCTGCAGGTTTGACGAACTACCCTGTCATCTAACCCAAGCACTCTGTCGTGAGGCTACCACGGATCATTTGGTTCGACTGGTGGAACGAGGCAGACTTCAAGCCACGAAGCTTCCACACTCTACACCCTCCGATACAGCTTTCCGGGAATGGGCTTCAAATGTCGCAAAGTTGGGCGGACTTATACCACCCCCGTCAACCTATATCCACCCTTCGACCGAATCCCCTCTGTCATTACGGAAACTTCGAGACTCGACGACTGCCGCTTTACAATCTCCCGCGGATGCCCTGATAGTGACCCACCTTATCCTTCAAGAGTGGTCCAAGTCCGGGGTTGGCGTTCCTGGTCACCGCACTGTGTATTTTTCGAAAAGGGATGAAACCCCGCGAGTGGTTTGCCAGATGAAGATGCCAGGATTTAGAACCGAAATCGAAGAATACGGCCACTCCGAGTTGGAAGTGTTGATTCAGGCATGCCTCTCCGCCTGTCAGCTTATCCAAACGAGTGGTTTACTCGAACCAACACACTTTTCCACAATCTACCCATTCGTGCCTGTCCCCCGAGCGGTTAAACCACAACAATCGAAGAGACCAAAACCGAATGGTGTGCACACTCATCCTCGGAGGAATCCCCTCTTCTGGTCCTTATCGACTGAGGCTCTCGGGGGATTGTGGTACCCTACCATCGTGTCCATCGACGGCTTGGCGGGGAACTTTGGCCCGCTTGCGATTCTCACACGACATCCTTTACCGGCAATCCCCGATTTCCTCTTGTTTTATTCAGGGAACCGGGTGAACGTGCGATTGCGAAAATGGCAGTCAAGGTGTTTTTCCTCGAGTGAACTCGAACGATTGCGTCGAGCCACCCTCAGGATCTTGCGGTTCGTCACTAACAAACCATTCGTCAGTGACCTGAACCAACTGCCGTACTTGCTGTTCCCCTTGCAACATGATACCGCGCTCCTGGATTCCCTTCGTGGTTCGCAGCTAACTCTCGAGGGGCTTCCATGTCTGAGTAGCCCGTGTGAATCCAAGACCGTGGAGAACATGGGCGCCTCTGCATTCTTGCCCGTGGCGACAGATAGTACCAAGGAAATTATCACAGATCTTGACGACGCTGTGATCCAGGATAGGAAGATTGAATACACAAAGCACTACTTCGTCGATAAGGTTCGCCAAGATCGTACGCCGTTGGATAAACCGCGGGAAGGCGATGTGAGGGTTTTGTCACTCGGCGTATCGTTATTTCTCATGTCTCGTAGCGTCAGTACGGATACGAAACTTATTTAGAGCATTCCAAGGCACGCATCAAGGATTTCCCAGGTATCAAGAACCTCGACCAGCCATTGGCGGAGGTGGAGGTTGCTCCTGGTATCATCTATCGGCTCGACCCTTCCCTGCCTAAGATCAAGACAGTGACAGTTGAGAAGAGTGTCCCACTCCGTAGGTTAATCCTTTCTCCTGGTATCACGTATAACCGTAATTTCTCCGCCCAGTATTCATCCCCGAGCTTTGTGTCAAGTCGACTGTCCCTGCAAGGTGCGGCACTTCATCTTCCCCAAAGCCAGCCTTTACGACTCTGACTTATTCAACAGCACCGCGAGGACGGCACTCGCTTTGCCTTCGATCATGACGAGAATCGACGAGGCTTTGCTTATCAAGGAACTCAATGCGAGGATGTTTGATAACGTCATTCGGGAGGATCTCCTACGAGGGGCATTGACACCGCCTGGTGCAGAAGTAGAGTTCAACTATGAACGACTGGAGCTCCTCGGTATAAACGTACCTACCTTCTCCTATTCCATATGATCTAACCTCTTCGAACAGGCGATGCCATATTGAAGTATCTGATCTCGTGCCATGTCTTCATGCACGAGTTTGGTTCCCACAGTCATCTACATGCCCGCCGAAGAGAAAACATCAACAATAAGACGTTGTACCGACACGCAGAAAGTGCCGAACTCCCGCAGTTCATCTTGTCAAAGAAGTTCACGACAAAGACGTGGTACCCGGCGAGCATATCCGTCAGGAATTCTTTCAATCCTGTGCCAAACGACGAGATGTTACCCACTCCGGAGGATAAATCTGCTGCAGATCCGGACGAAGTTGGATATGCCGTTCATAAAGAGACAAAAACACATGAACTAGGGGACAAGGTCGGACATAAAAAGTCACATGTAAAACCAGCTTTTCCTGAACTTTGGTTGATATGCAGATCTTGGCCGACGTAGTTGAGGGTATCCTTGGGGCCGCGTACGTTTCCGCCGGTCTTCCTGGGGTATATATCGCCGCCCAGTCCCTCGCAATCCCCGTGCTAGAATACGATGCCACCTCGGTGATAGGAAAGAAAGTGCTCCCAGAACCTCCAATGCAGGTGTCACACCTGCTGAACCCGGGCGCCATACAAGCGTTGGAGGGGATCATTGGTCTCAGATTCGAAAAGCCTTTTTATCTCGCGCAGGCTTTGGTGAGCATATCTGCCTCCGTCGTTGATCCGTCTACGATCAACGCTGCGACTTGATAGGTAAACAAACCGGTATCTCAATATCAGAACACAAGCTGCGAAAGACTGGGTTTCGTCGGCGACGGTATCTTAGATTTCCGTGGGTTTTGCCTCCTTCGCTTGCTGGGCTTCACGTAATCTTCGTCCTTCAGTGACGATCCGACATGTCTACGAGCGTGAGCCGGGCTTAGCCCCGGGGGGCCTGACGCTGTTAAAGGTCCGTATCACTTGGAAAACTCCTTGGGCCACGCTGACGATGACGCGGACAGTGTGGTATGGTCTCAAATTCTGCCTTGGCTGCTCTGTGCGTCAAGTGTGGGATCCACCAGTTCGTGGACAGGAGAGGGCACGGGGCCTCACATAATCTGAACGCATACGTATCTGCGGTCACGGCGGCACTGCGGGAAGAACAACGAGCCTCGTCGCGTGAGGGTAGACCCCGTGGCCAATACTGGCTCCGGCTTCAACCACCCAAGGTATTTCGGTCAAGCGAGTCTCCATCTGGGGGGTGCTCTGACGATAATTTACTAGGCACTCTCAGACACCATGGAAAGTATCCTAGGGGCCTTGTATTTTTCAGGCAACTGCACCCTCGACGGAGCCGAAAAGTTCTATGACAATGTCTTCAAACCGTTCTTTGACGAGTTCGTGACATTCGAGATGCTCGTACGCCACGCTGTAGATGCAGTGTTGGAAATGTTGAAACGGTTAGGGTGTCGGCAATACTCGAGCGTCCACGACGTCCAAAACGGGGTGCACGTATGCAAAAGTGAGGCTTCTCCCCTCCGGTCCTACCGCATACGCTCAAATGTACTAGTTGTTTGGCACGGGAGCACGCTGTGCGAAGCCAAGGACCCCAATTTTGACGTAGCGATGCGAAGGACGAGTGAAAGGTGCTTGCAGGTGCTGACGGAGAAGCCAAAACTCTTGAGAGACTCGTGTAACTGCCAGGCCACGCAGCCTGCTGAGGGAAACAAGGGCGACCATAGGAGAAGATGAATCTATTTGTTAATCTATCCACAGAGAAAATCACTTGTTCATTCCTTGGACCTAAGAGCGGGATTAGAGTCGGCTGAAGAATGCTATGGGGCCACTCACAGCTGGTAGTACGACGCAACGAACGGGATAGAGAACCCGGTCCCGAGGTAGAGGAAGGTCTTTACAGCTAAAGGAACCTTCCTGTCGTAGTTGAACGGGATGTGCTGTAGTACATGTTGGGCAAACTTCCAGTCAGAAAAAGCCCAAGCAGAGTGCGATAGAGACCGACTTTGTACTCGCCGTGCATGCCACGGGATTGGACGAACACATCGGAACGTGCAGAACGAGCTGCTAGACGTGGAGCGCGAACGAGCAAAGACATGGTTTGAAAGAATGAAGTGGTGGTTTTTCGGAAGAAAGCGTAAACGTCAATTCCGCGGACCATCCCTCATCTCAACTCTCATCTGGCGGCTTCCTCGCATCCTATCCAACATCTCTACAATTCTCTAGTACTCGCGATTACGTCCGCAGATGTTAGAAGAGGAAGAGGAAGAAGAACTCGACGATGAGACTGCTCAGGCGCGAGTAGACGCTTCACTGGCGAAGATCTACAGTGTTACTTCTACTTGGTTGAAACCCAAGAAAACGCCTTCGGTCCCCAAGAAAGATTTCGGAAAGGAATTAGAAGAAATAATGCGGCGCCCTCCGCGGTGAGTCTCTGTTCGACCCTTCCCCTGTCTACTCCGATATGTACAACGGCTTGACGATCTTTCAGTTTGGGGGTTGGTGCAGAACTGCCGGAGAAACAGGCGGGATCTGGGCCAGGGGAACTGAAACTCAAGAACAAAATGCTAGGAAAGAAACGAGGGCGGGAGGAAACGGATTCCAGAGATACGGTTGCCAATCCCACCTCGGAAGATGACGAGGAAGACAGCAAATCTAGAGTCATCCAGAAAAAGCCAAGGCTGGATCCTTTTGCCTCGAGCAAGAAGAAAGGGAAAGGGCTGAATTTACCAACCACCATTCCTCCTCCTAAACTGGCGGGTAGCCCTTCCGCTTTAGAAACAAACCCCGTCAAGGACGAGGTCATTCCGGGGATACGTTCGCCAGTCAACACACCAAATGTGGCTTCAACATCCGAGTGAGTAATCGCTACGCCACTTTGCAATGCCCCGACTGAAAGGTTACGGTAGACCCACCCGCGGTGCTGATGCAGATGAGGCGGACCAGAAAGCGGAAGAAAAACAGTCCATCTCTGGGGACGTGACAGCGACCCCTAACCCGATGCCTAGCCTACCCCCTGTCTTGAACCTGCACGGACCTCCTGCTATGCAGAACGATGCGGAATCGTCTCCCAAGAGGAAACGACGGAAGAGAAAGAAGAAGAAACGCCATGCTGGGGAAGGGACTGGCGCTGCACCACAAGCATCCACAGGCTGAGCTGTCGTTCCCCCATTCGCCAAGCTATACCCAATCGTTATTACCCACTCAACACTCTTATTGCAATACCAGCGATAACAGCCTCGTTTGGAGGCTTCACGAGGACAAACGGGATGTATACTGGTCTGTTGAGTCCCAGCCCACCCAGGAACCGGGGAACCCAGGCAAAACATTCCATTTTCATCTCCGACCACGGCGATCAGACACTATTGTGCATTTGAGTGCCTTCCTGCCAGCGCTGAGGGCGTTTGAAGAAGGTTAGGAACACCTCACGAAGCCAGGCAAGCTCGAGTTTTTGATCACATCCTCAACTGACGAGAATAATGTCGTGTTTGCCAACCCCAGTGCGAAACACTCTGAGCCCTTGTACCGCTGCCTTCTCGATGACCATTTTCACGTTGTTCATCGTCGACGCAACATTAAGCTGGTTTGTAATCCTTGCTTCCCCTCTCACTCCCCACGTTCGCCGCCACCACACGTACAACTCCCACGTGGAAAAAGCAAATGGCTTCTTCCCGCTCCTAGCCCAAGCGCCAAGTTCTATTTCGTAGAGGGTGCCATTGGAGGAGGGTCTCGGGGGCTCGGCAGAGAAGTGTCTCGTCCTACCACACTCGTTCACATCCATTGTCCCTGGTGTACCATTTGCAGCGTGGCTTTCTCTTTATGCATCCAAGTACATTCATCATCGTCAAGTCCACACTTCCATTGCAATGCTGTCGTCTACTGATCATATCTAGTCCTCATATCTTTATTATCTTCGAAGCCGTGACTTGTGCCAATAAAAATGAGCCATAAACCCTGTGCAGGCATTTCAGTCACCCTGAATTTGCATCGATAGATGTAAAACGATTGAGCAGATACTCGAAATTTACGTTCTTGACCAAGGCGTTGTCGGTTCAGGCCAGCCCTCGTTCGACACAGCCCGCTTCGCTGATCATCCAGGCCTACATAGATCCTCCAGAAGTCGATCAACGCGGAGCGGAGTTAACACATCTTTCGTTCATCGCAAGGCCTAGGGCTCAGAGCACCATAGCCGTGTTGAACCAAGAAGGAGGATCATCTTCAGGACTTGCCTTCCATTTTCCAGAGACAATCTAGCAGCGAGAACGAGGCGCAGTTCGAAGCCTGTGGAAAAGGTCCGAAAAGAGCGCCTATTTAGCCCCAATGTAAAAACCTCGTGGTTGTCAGCAGGCTTGCTCTGTCCGACCTGCCTTCTCTACCAATTCCAAAGTCCAAGGAGTATATTCTAGCCGCGATGCTCGCAAACCTACCGGCAGAACTCCTCGTCAAGATCCTTGATAACTTGGACAGCTTCGCCCTTACTTCATGCAGATTTGTAGTCCGCATTCCTTATCGCCTAGTCCGAACACTAACGCAACCCTGAACCCCCAAAGGTCAACAGATCCTTCGACGACGTGATCAAGTCATCGTCACTGCTCCAGTATAAACTCGAGCTCGGTTTAGCAGGTGTAGACGCGAACCCCGCATGCACTCTTGCTCCGTCCGAGTGCTTGGAGGCAGTCCGATCGTATCGTCGAGGCTGGGAGAACCTCGCTTGGTCATCCTCAGATGGATGGCGAGAGGCGACCGGGAGCGTCTCTCATAATCGAGGAACCTTCACCCTGGGTGAAGTCGTCGCCAAGGGCGACGATGATCATTACTACTACAAGCTGAGAACACAGAGGCTCCAACTAAAGTCGAGGCACCGCCGGTTGGAAGAACGTACTTGGTCTGAGGACCGACCGATTAACATCATCCCTGTGGGGATCGATCCCAGCCAGGACCTTTTGTTCGCGATACCAAATGCAAAGTACGCAGGCAGTTACCCTCAGGTGTGCTTTGTACGGTATTGAACTTTGCCAGCTGTGGGGAAGTTCGCATTTTGACCCTCTCGACTTTCGAACCACACCCTGGCGTGGCCCATCCTACGGTCTCTCTGCCGGTCGGACAGGAATCGTCCGTTGAGATGGACGTATACAAATCGAATGTCGCAGCCGCGACCCACCTCCGCTTCACATTCAAGTTCGAAGGATCCATACTCGTTTACAACTGGAGGACAGGAGCGATGCTCGTCGTACGTGTCAATCCCTTGACTTCTCACGTACGAGTTAAAATGAGGTCCCTTTTCAAAGGAAATATCCTACCCTTGCGACGATTTCTTCTTTCTCACCGAAGATCTAGTTGCGTGCTACGTTACCTGGCGGGACCCTACGGATCGCCCATCTCACTTTGCCGTCTTTCGCATTCCTGACACTAGAAACGTCGCCCCTTCTCAAGAACCATCACCCACAACCACCCCCCTTTGTGTCTTTGACTTACCCCATTCTATCGACGGCAAAAGTTGGTATCTCGCCTGGCAGGGAAGGATGAACAGTAGCTATGGAAGCTGCCCTCCGCCGAATGATCCAGCCGTTCCTTTCTACGCTTCTGGCAGGCGACTGCTGTTCACTTTGTGGTCGTTACCGTACAGTTCGTTTTGGGGAAGCCCAGAGTGTTCCCTCATCATTCCCCTACGGACTCTCCTCAATCATGCCCCCTCGGAACCAACCCCGTCCACGACAGTGTTCCATTGGGACACGTGGGGTCCAAGTGGTACTCGACTCCTGAGCGGCATAGACGCTCGGCAGATGAGCCTCCAATTTGGGTGGAAGATAGCTCGGTTGGGACCCCCCGATCCCTCGAACATGCCTCTATGGCCCTCGAGGGACGTCGGGATCACGGTGTACGACTTTAATCCCCTACCGTTCCACGGACCGCCGGACGTGACCGAGAGAGAAGAATGGGAGCCTGAAACTGACGCTGTGGGAAGGACGAAAAGGGTTGTGACTTCTCCTAGCTCATGCCCCGACTCCGCTGAGTTGGCAGGAGTCCAGACATACCTCCCTTACCGCATAACCTCTGCCCCATTTGAGCTTCGCGGACGGGCTGCTGACCACGATAACTACGAAATCTCCTTAGGGGAGGATGGGATGATTGTGTGGACACATGTGGGTTCCATCGCCGGCGGCTGCGCCCCTTCCGAAGATGGATTTACTAACGCTCTTGCCCCAGCTTACTCTCGACTACGCCGTGCTTACCATTTGACGTGTTAGGCAGGGATGATGGGTTGCATGCAAAGGGTATCCTGATCTATCTGGCGCCCGAATCCGTGTACATGAAATCCAGTAGTTAGCGATGTATCAGCTCTCAAAAGATTTCGTAGTGTTGGCGAAATCCACAATCCATCGCGGTTTCATCCTCGTTCAACATCCGAATCTTCTGAGAAACGAAGATGACGTCTCCAACCTCCCTAAACTTGGACAAGAAAGCACCCATGTCCACCTTCTCCGAAGCCAACGGCCTGAACAAAAAACGGGCCTCAATCAACACCTGCAACCTCTTTGCCTTTTCCCGCCTTGACTCCGTCCAGCTTTGCGGAGCATCCAACTCGTGCATGGTCCGTAGTCTTTCTGCCAACCTAACCAGGCTCTCGTCGACTGCGTTCCAATCGGTGGAGTATACAGAAGCATCTATCCTTCGGGAACTAAGCGAGACGACGAAGTGAAGAACTATTCGGGTGAGGTGAGGGGAGGTGACGGAATCAAGAAGGTGGATTGTTCCCGGTCCGGGGTCTTTAGCGTCTCGGAGACTTATTCGGATTTCTTCGAGCTCGGTGCATGGGCTCAGAGTGATTGGGCGAAGAGCTTGTACATCTGAAGGGTGTTCATGTAGGTCTTACCAGGAGAAACGTCGACGAAGAGTAAATGCGTACCGAGTCTCATACGCCTTACGATGAAAGATTTTACCGTCTCTCCGCAGGTGACCAAAATATTGTTGATTTCAAGGTCACACCGTCCGTTGGGAGGGGACACCGTAATCGACCGGAACCGTAGCGGAAGTTTCGAGATCGAAGAAAGCACACCCTCGACGCCGTGATAGAGAAACAACAACTTGAGTTCTCCATCCAGAGGCGGCAAGGTAATATCGTTCGCGAGTCTCGACTCTCCGTGGGGTGTAATGCTGGAGAATTGCGGACCGGGTACGTGTACGTTCCGGAGGTCGGAGAACATGCAGAAGAATGGCCTGACATCCATGACTGGGGGTATGCTGACCGAACCCATGATCACCGTTCGCACGCAGCGGCGCAACGGTCCTAGAACGCGGGATATAACCTCTCCATCCAAGTCCACTGAACAATCCATGAGCTTCAAAGTATGAACTCGACACTGTTTCGTGTTGTTATTGGGACCGGAGTCGTCGTTACCACTGTCACCAAACCAGCCCATATATCTTCCAAAGTTGGCATCCATCCAGTCGGGTGGATACACCCCCACCAGAGTCAAGGTCTGGATATACGAAAACAGTGACGAACGATTCCCCGCGACGGGCCTCGTCCACCGTCCCGTCCCCTGGGACGAAAGCGTAAACCGTTCGAACAACCGTTCTTGACATCGGCCGACCCAACGCTTTCCGACCAAAGCGCAGTTTTTGAGATGAACGTTTTGCGGAATAAGGTCTATGACGACGTCTAGAAGTTCTTGGGGGAGGTCATTGAGGGTGGCATAGTCGCTCATTCGTTTTTGGGGTGGGGCTGAGTAGCGCGCGGAGTGGGTGACGCTGAGGTGGCGAAGTCGCTTTTTCAGCCGAGTGGGGGTGAGAAGCGAAGAGTGGCTATGCGCGAAGACGAACCTCGACTGATTCCAACGGCGCGACTGTGAAATACCACCGAGTCCCTCTTCGAACCTTTGTCGTACAGCCGGACCATCTGAATATCCGAACTTCCCGTGTGCGTAGAGGCACGAATACATTTTGCAGCAATGTTGGACATTCGTGAGATCCAAGCCATCCAAAGAGAGGTACGTTCTTTTCGAAACCACACGCAACCTTTCCACTTACTTTCATTTATCTCATTGATTGATGACTTGACAACCGCCCAACAAGTTGAACGGGGTAACCAGCATCGTAAACGGAATCGCTCAGCGGTTTCAGCAGCGTCTCAACCAAGCCGCCACCACCGCATCCACACTCGATGCCCTACAGGACCGAATCGTGCAGCTGGAGAAAGAGATTGGCAGACTCAAAACAGACAACAATGAACTCAAAACCATGAGAGACAAAGCCGTCGCCGATGCGGAAGCGTTGAAGAGGAAACATCACGTTCAGACACAGAAGATCGAACAGATCACGGAAGAAAAGGACGACGCCTTGCAAAGGTTGGAGAAGCTGGAAGTCACTTTTCGCGGATGCTTTTCCGAAAACAGACCTGGGGTGAGTCGGCTTGTTCGACTTTGGTCCGACACTTGCGTTGAACCGAAGCGACCGTTGTTGTCCCAGACGTCTGCGGGCGTGAGAACACCCGAGCGGTCGGGTTTTAGCGTTCAAGAGGACAGGGCTAGAACGAAATCACCGGTGGAAGAGCGTGAGCGGAGGGTTTCAATCCATTCTTCGAGGGGAAGCTCTGTGAGATCTCGGTCTCCGTCGATGATGTCTTCAATCTCGGAGCATATGGCGAGACAGAGGTCAAGGCGAAGCTTAGGAGGTTCGAGCGTTGCCGGTTCAACCACAGCCAGCTCGGTTCTCGCCAGTTCAACCTCAAGCAGACCCGGGTCTGTAATCAGCACTCCTCCTCGGCCCCGATCACGGGAAACCTCGAGACCAACATCCCGAGCAACATCCCGAGCAACATCTAGACCAACGTCCAGAGCAACATCCAGGGCAACATCCAGGGCAACATCCAGGGCAACATCCAGAGCGAGAACAGCTGAGCCAGAGGGGTCCGATGTGTCCCCAAGCGAAATTCCTGGGACTAGGGCCTGGTATCTCGAACTGAAAGATCCACCCCAGACAGCGACATACGCGCGAGGCCCATTTGAGTCCACAGACTTAGTTGAGAGACTTGGGTTAAACAACGGAGAGGTAATTTCATCCTTTTTGGTGTTAGCGAGGCTGATGTTTTTTCCCGTAGGTTTTCCAACTCGAAGAGTTCGCCTTTGTTCATCGAAATTTTTCTGGGTCTGTTGACAATGTTGAAACAGGACAGTGATCATTCCAAAGAAGCTCGGCCCGAGAATACACATCCACAAGGACATGATATTCCTCTACGATCCATTCTGGCTGGAGAGGGAGGACGGTACTTACCTCATCGATTGGGCAGAGCACGAAGACGTAGATAAGATAAAGAAGTACCTCAAGGGAAAGGAGAACCCAGCGGCGGTTTTCCAGCTGTTCTCGTTCCCGGTCCACAGGGTGAGATCATTCGATGCAGGATCTCCCAACCATTTGGGCTTGATGCTTTATTTCCAGAGAGGTTGGGTTTGGAACGGAGCACATCAGTTCAGGGTGGCTGAAGGGCTACCCGCGCTGTGGCCGCAGTTACGGCAAAAGGTGGGTGTCACCATGATCGTGCTTTGCCAGCGCCTATCTTCTAATTCAAGTCGCTTAGGAGAAACAGAAATTAATGAGCAGGATACGGGTCCGAACACAAGACAAATGGAATGAGACGAAGCTGGCCGCTCTTGCTGAGAATGGGCTGCTGGAGCAAGTCGCCGTAGAGGTTCTCGAGGTCGCCGACGCGCGACCGACCATTCTACAGAAACTTGCATAAAAAGGGGTCAGTTGATATGTCACGTGGTTTTCCCCGGAAGGATGGGACGTCGGGGTGGTTTCCATATATAGATTCCCCTATTTCACCTTTCGCTCCCTCACGCCGTTGACAACCTCCGCCACCCACCCCCCGCCACTCTACCGGGCATTCCCCTCCCCCTTGTAGGTAAACCAACCATGCGGTGGTCCACTCTCGTTTATCCAGTCACTCTTTTCTACTTGCTCTCCCTTGTAAACGCTATCCCTCACGACGTTGATGTAAAACGACATTGGCTGCACAGACGCCAGGATCTCACCGGAAGTTCCTCACTCTCTGGCCCAGCCCTTTCAAGTCAGTCAGGAAACCCCCAAGGCGAATCGTCGCCAGTCGTTTCGCCCACCTCTCAGATTGCACCTTCCGAGTCGTTGGGACCCTCTTCGTCTCTGTCCTCTTCCATCTCGAGTCCGTCGCCCACCCCTGTGCAGTCTTCTGAGCTTCCCTTGCAGTCGACTCCTGCCTCTTCCGGCTCAGTTTCGCCTTCGTTGTCCTCGTCTTCGTACGCTTGTTTCATTTTATCCGGTCCGATCATCAATTCATTTGGAATACAGAACCTCCAAAGGCACACCCTCTCGCACCTCGTCGACCTCATCCCCAACCATTACTAACGTTCCGAACAACCAAGTCGGTACATCCTATCTCCACTTCAGTTCCACTATTGGCATCCCCAGTGACACCCTGTCCGCTGACGGCAATACTGGGACTGGCACCGGATCTGGAACCTCGTGAGCTTTTTTACGGCAGCTTGGAATATAACACGAATTTACGCATCATTCACAGATTCTTGAAGAGCAAAGCTGCCATGGGCTCCACCTTTGCTATCGTCGGCTTGGTCGGCGTCGCCATCATTGTTGGCGCGGTCTTCTTCTTGATCAAGAAGATCCGCCAACGAAAGGACGAAGAAGACTTCGACACCTACTTCGAGAAGCTCCCCGCTAGCCATAGCAACAATGCAAATAATCGGAGCGTCGGCGGCGGTAACGAATACGGACTGGGGCCCAGCGCTACCGATTTGACTGCACCTGCGAGCAATCAAACCTACATGCCTCGTGATGTTCACTATGGTTCTACCAGCCAGTATCCAAACCACTTTGCAAATTTCAATGGTCTCGAATATCCTCCTGACAGGGGCTCAGTCGTCGAGCCTCAAGTAGCGTACGCCCCAGGAACCGCCTACGCAGCTGCCATGTCACAACGAGGCCAGTACCGCTACGAGGCGCAAGTCGAAGACCCGAACGCGGTTCCGAACCACCCTTTCGCCGACCCAGACAACAGGCGCTATTGAACATGGTCACCACGTACATTCCTACGTCCATTTTCGATCGAGGCACTGTCCGACCCTGATTCGTTCGATTGGATTGGTCCCCTGTACACGATCGATCTGTGGGGCGATGCATGCCATCTCGCGAAAACATATACCATATTGTCATTTGCCTTCACACCTGTTGGACTGATCATGGCTCCTTTTCATCTCTTGCATCTTGACTTGTTACCTGTTTCCCATGTGCCCTGTTGTCGAATCGTATATCCGTTCCTTTATATGTGGTTCTTCTACGGCATATTGGATGTGTTTTTCTCGCAATAACAGGGTGTGATTGTTTCTGGACTCTGAGCCCCATGGTCTTTGGCGGTACGCCCCGCCGCTCATAGCACAATTCGCGTCAAATCCTGGGGCAGTTTCAAGGTGCAGCCACTCGTTGGGAGGAGTCGGGCCGAAATCCTGTTCGCATTGCTGCGGAGTAAATCATGGGTTTAGATTAGGCGAGTGAACCCTTGAAACACTGACGTCGTTGTCGCATTATCTTGGTGCAAGCGAGGCAGAGATGTTCATAGGTTGCAGCGTCAATCGTTCCTGGTCACTGCATCAAGAGATAACACGGTTCCGAAGTAGCCGGTGCGGCAAAGGGCAAAAAGATGACGACACGCGTGCGTGAAAATCCGTGATATGCGAACCTTGATTGAGGGCAACATTTGGAATTTGTATGTCAAATTTTGGGTGGACGCTGCAAGCGTGGGATCATCCGATCAAACCTTGCTTGTGGTCCAATTCAAGTAAGCGAGCTGTCTCGGTTCTGAACCACTGCCGGTTGCCGGAGGAAGTCTGAGAACGCGAGCGGGGGTTGGCATCGTGCGCGACTTCCCTGCTGTGAACTCAAGGAAGTACGCGCGATTCTGGTTCTGGCTTTAATGAGGCGCATTCAGTGGCTGACGAATTAATGATGTGGGTCTTTAATGATACAGCCCCATATACCCTGATGCGTCTTGCGAATGCACGCAAATGAAGTGTCTGGGTTGACAAACTGCAAACCGTTACCGGTTCCTCGAGTTCCTTTGTGCGCGCCTGTTTAATAACACAGCATTAGGACTTCAAGCAACCTCCGATCAACTTCCAAACGGCCTAAGCGGTCACTAGTGCGAACGTGCACTAAGTATATGGACTGGAAAAAAGACCCTCAAGGATCGAGATTGTGAATTTCCGGCATTGTCGGGAATCGGAATGCATTAACCCGATCGCGTTGTAGTAGACCCACCTCAACCCACTCACGCTCCGCGCGCTTGAAAATTCGAATCTTTTTTGGTTAGATCCCTTTGCGGGGGGCGGATAATCTGTGCCTCTGTGGTAATGCACAGCTGGGATCCGTCCGCGCGAGCTTTCTCTTCAAGCTGTGGTCGTGCACCGATATGAAAAGAGGGTCTGTGGGATACCCGGTACAGTTCGTGTGGAATTAGTGGAACGGGGGACCGGTAACTGTAACAGGATTCTAATATGCGGAAAGAGAGAGGAAGAGCCCAGCATACTGTGGCTTGGAGATGCGAAATGAGAGAGATATGGCAAGAATGTCAAGAAAAATGTCAAAATGAGCGACGACAAGAAGATGAAACAAGAGATGTATGAGAATTAGGATAAACGACGATAGTACAGTATTTGGCAGCTGTGGAAATCTCGGGTAGGCTGAAGTTGTAGAAAAGAGTAGAAGAAAAAACAGGAAAGAATGTTTAAGCACGGTTCATGTAATTCTCGAGCGTGATGCGCCAGTTCCTGTAGATTCCGTTATCTGGGGTGATATTGTACTGGCAGATTCCCCAGATCCCGAGCTGCTCTTGGAAGCCTGGGAGGATCCAGACTTGTTCGCGCGCTCTGCGAACCAAATTTTGAGCATCCGCAGAACTGAGTTGTCTGCTAGCCATCAGCTTGAGACGCCGATTTTGTCAGAACTTGATGTACACAACAAGGCGATCGGAATGGCTCACATATGCAGCGACAATTGTGGCACTCCGAGACGCCCCCTGATTGCAATGAACCAAGACCGTGCCTCCCTCGGTAATCGCCTGGTGAATGAATCTGCACGCAGCGGGGAAGTGAATGAGGAGATCCACGTAGTCGCGGTCTTCGACCGGAATCCTCAGATGTTTAATCCCGCCAGCGGGAAGATCAGCTGGGATGGGATCCATGCAGACAGACACAATGTGAGTGATCCGTCTCTCGGAGATAGTTCGAGGAGTACAAGCAGCGGTCAAGCTATAAAGGAAGCGGATATGGCGCGTTAGGTGCACAGAAGGATTCCAATGGAAAGGGAGGGAAGCACGAACTTTCCAAGCAAGAGCTTTTGTTCGATGATCGTGTCGACGTTCCTCCAACCCATTGTTTGGCGTGTGTCGAAAAGGGTATAAGAGGGAGAAATGTACAAGAATGCGAAGAATGGAGAGTTCTAGGAATGAACACCTCGAAACCAAGAGCAGCCTGAAGAAATCCCATATCGTCGAGGAGTGTACTTTTGTACTGGCATACCGGTATTCCAATAAGCGGAGTCCGCGTTCGCGACATACGGTGGAGAGGGTACGGATGTTCAACGAAAGACTAAACCAGTGTGGATGATCGACTCTGCGCTTAGTTGACAGTCGACAAGTCATTCACAGGATGAGTAGCACAGCACACCGAAACTTGTTGACAAACGAGCTTTTTAAAGTACCCCCACGTGGGATATGACGGCCCAAAGCGCCGACCGACCTGTCGAGGCGGGAATAAGCGGAACACGAGGCAAAAGTGTCCTTGCCGCTCGGCACCACATTGAATCCAAATTTGGCTGATTTATCAGATTTGGCTGACATATGAGGCAATGCAGGCCAAAGCCGTGGAAGGGAAGATACTTGAACTGGACGATGCAAGTAGGATTACTGGGAGTGTTCGCAATATGTGCCGAGTGGGTACCCTCCCACATAGCTTCAGGAGTTAAAGGACATTGGGAGAAACACAGCTGCTCCAACGCGCAAGGCACAACATGAGGCTTGCAGATATTGCTTGACTCGGACACGTACCGCCCAGCTACCAAGAGAACCGGACATGGCCACTCGTTTGGGGCGTCTGTGAGACTTTGTCCTATACAGTTACCATCAGTGTCACCATAGAGAGATGAAAGAGAGAGATCGGTGCTCCCCTCCTCCCGCGCATTGAGTGCTCGCGCTCTGAGCCCCTAGCACCGCCTTTCGCCTCCGTGGTTTTGGTCGTCGACGCGGGTCTGCCCACCGCCCGCCCTCTCGCCAAGGAGCCCCTCTTTCTCCTCAGGGTTCGACACGGATACCGGGTAAGACTCGAAGCGGCGAGTTGGGGTGATTGTCAGCGATGTGTCCGTCTTGCTGCGTGAAATGGGTGACACGGCTGCCCTCCCACGAATTTACGTGTCTTGTCTTGCTCGCTGGTGCTTGACACGAGGCGCAAGCATCACGTCCAGGTTATCGTCCATCGATTTGGGATTCCGCCACCCCTACTCTTGGAATCTTAGTCTTCCCGTAGGCTGAGACAGATGATGAGGACATTCCTACCTGGCAGTCCTCGCGGATTCGTTGAGGCAAAAGCACGTCTCCCATCCCTTTGGACCCGATCACGCTATCTCGGTATGTCTACACCATCATCACAATCGTCAACAGATGAGGCTCTTGGAGCGTTCCGTTATCCCCAAACAATAACCCCGCTCTGAGGATTACGAGACGGAGGTCATACGGGCTCAAGGGAGCTAGGAGCCAAGTGGCCCAAATTGAAACTGAACCACTGGACGCGGATTAGGTCCCGGTGTATGGATCAAAGGAGTGCACGTGCCCGGACCTTACTCGGCCTCCATTTACCAATTGTACTGAATTGGATCACGGAACACGATTCATCCAGCAGGCAAACTCTAGTGACAAACATTTTTCTTCCTTTTCCTAGATGAAAGGGCCCCCGTTTTACCTCAGGGATCCACGCTCTCGTATATAAGACAGCAAGATCTCGCAGTCGCATCCTCCCCACCCGACTTTATTTGTTTTCCACGCCTCCCCTGTATCTTTACCCCTCATCACCAACTCTTCATCGTTCGCCATGCCATTGCGGATGCCCGAAGTCAACTGGGAATCAGTAAGTCGTTCAAGTCTTTAACTTAGCGTTCGTGAGTCTAACCGTCGGCATGTAGTATCACTCAGACGGCAGGCCACGTAGTACGCCATTGCCATCGACTGTCCACGGATGGTTGACCAAGATGCGCGGAACTCTGCTCGACAACGAGCGCATGCGTTATCGAGGCATCACGGAGATGAAGCAAGCTGCTGTCGTCCGTGGCTACAGACAGAAAGAAGAAGCCGACCGCAAGATGCGGGACCTCGCTCGCGCCAAAGCAGGACGGTCACCCCTGAAGGCGACCGCCAAACAGCCGTGGCTGCGTATCTCGTTCTTGCGTAATCGACCCAAGCCCATTCCTGGTGCTTCTGGTCGTCCTGCACCCAGAACTCGCAAGTCGTCTTCTTCTGTCCACACGCAGAGGCGGAAACCGCCCTCGTCCTCTTCGAGATCTCGCCACAGCAGCACTGCTGGCAGAAGGACCTCTAAGCGTCCCCCTACCTCGAGGAAATCAAGCCATGCTTCGCATAGTTCGAAGAGAAGCTCAAAGAAGTAAAGCAGTATGCTTGCCCATTCTCCCTTGTATCATCTTCACTCCACACCCCGTCTGATCTGTGAACTGGGTTTACATTAGACTCAGACGGGGGATCATTTTGTTTTACATTTATTTTTATTTCGGGAGTTCGTTCGCTTTTTCATTGGCGTTAAGCATGTACGATTTTTTGGGGTCATAGGTGAAAGGTTTACCCTTCATCTTCACTTGTAGTTAGAAATCCATTATGCGAGAGGTCATTATTACCTTCGTTATTGTAGCACAATCACTCCTTACACACGATGTTTGGTGTACGATAGTCTAGCCCTCCACTGCCTGTTAACAGAGGTCGAATTTGTTGTAAGAGTGCGCGTGACCATCAAGTGCTATACCGGTTCTATGCTGAGCGTTGACTGGAATGATTCCAGGCTTTAGGGTGGCTTTGACTAAAAAGGCATCTGTGGACAGTGAGATTGATCCCTTTTCATTTCCGATAGCGCATCATCAAGACTTAGAATGTTTGGAAAGCGTATGTTCTAGTGATTATGAAAGAGGGTGTAAAAGGAGGATCAAACCCTAGGACCTAACCCAAGCTCCGTTGTTCTATGAATGTATTCCTTGCGGAGAGACGGCTTTCACCCCGTACCTTCTCCTATTGTTTCTCGGATCCGTGTTATGGTCCGGGCTCTGGGATGATAGCCTCTCAATACAGCGCAGACGCCAATACGGGGGAGACCGATGCGGCTCTGGGGAGCCATCCCGTAAAGCCAAACTGGCGGGAGCGGGGCCTTCTAGAATACAGTGGAGTGATCTGAACCTAAGGTAACTTAGTGTGGGGAGTGTGATTTCGATGAGAGGCTGGACCGCTCGTACATAGAAAACATGGGTCATGCGACCTATGACCCCAAGTGTGACGCGGATGCCAGGAATGCGTATATCACATATGATGACCTGTTGCGCAATTGAGTTGCGAGTAGGAAAGCAAAGGACCTTGCTCGGGGGTGGAGGTGTATCGTAAACCTGCGCTGGACGTCGAATCATCACCAGTGAGGCCCGAGATTTTGGCCCCGCAGTCCGGTAGAAGCCGTCGCTTATCCCTCTGACACTCAGACCCGACCTCCAGTGACAGATGAACGTGAACACAGGCCAATGACGCACATCCACGCGTTCCAAGTAGGCACACGACCGAGGCTTCAGATAAGGGAGCAACCGTGGGAGAACTTGCTGATCGGGTGGTTCTGCAGCCAACCATGGCCACTTGATCCCTCTGTGACTGAGGGGGATGCCTCCAGGCAGGCCTGGCCTTTGTAGGTTCTCCACCATCGAGGCTTGCTCTGTGGGCAGTGTCCTACTCTATGCCTCCCGAAATTTTGGGAACCCTTCTACCTAGATGTTGTTCTAGAGCCATCCTATGCCAGCGTCGGCGCTGACTCGGAGACTCTCGACTATTATGGGCTGGACTTCAGTTTGAATCCAGGGTACAAATACTCGTTTTCGGAACACCCTTTTTGTTGGTATGTCTATCTTCAGGGATCGTTGTAGCTGATCGCCGGGCGATCTGGGGACCTTCGAAGAACTCGACGATCTTCGAGGGTCTGAGGATCTCCTCGAACTATTCAACAGAGATCCGCATACTCATATCACTGGTGATTGAGCTGACAGTATCTAAGCGACCGATCCGACCAGCCTCCATCTCCGTCCCGATCCTCCGAACTCCAAACCATGAGTATGGGGTGATACTCGACGCACTACTATCTGATGGCTCATCTCCTTTTCCTCGCTAAGACCGTTGATCTTCTGCATCTCGGCGACGGGGATCGACCAAGGGCACGATTGAGAAATAGGATTTGAGTGGTGATGGAGATGGCTATCTGCGCGGTCTTGGATGTGGACTTCACCTGTGAGGTAAGTGGCGCAAGGCAAGTAAGTGATGTAGTGATTTGGTAGGTAAGTGGTTGCTCTGTCAGTGTTCCGACCTCGCAGGCTGGTGACCAAACCGCCCATTTTGGAGGAGGTTCGTTCCACTGGTTCGGAAAGGGTGATTCCGCCCGAATTGTTGACCTTGGTTTCACTACGATTTTAGCCACTGCATTGTCTAGATAGACGTTCTCCTTTGTTATCCGGTGATGTAAAATGAAGGTTCTTTGTCCCTAATACGAGATGGAGGCAGATCGCCGGCGTGTCTCAGCATGTGAGCCTCGGTGTGACCGCAGGTCAGATGGAATTGTAACCACGTGCTTCATACATCCCGCACTCCGGCCTTGCCGCTTTCCCCAGCTCACCCATCCCAAACAGTCATCGTACATCTCCCCTCTTTCATCCCTTCGACTACGTGCCGCGATTACTCAAGTCTGACGTCCCTCTGGCATTTTTCAACCGTCGTGTCTCTGTCCCCTCCATCCATCTAGGATGGCCATTGACACTCCGACTTACGCTTGTAAATGTCTCAACGTCAGAATCTACTCGCGGTCGACCCTTAAAGATGCCACACAATACCCCGATGATGAGTATATTTCTACCTGTGTCGACGATGACGGTATTGTCATCGTAAGTCTCTCAATACACCCGTTAATAGCCCCACGTTGGTTGACTGGACATGATTGTAGCAACACAGTCAACTGACACTTCGGATGCGATCCAAGGCCATTCCGGACTCGACGGACTCGTCAAAAAGTATACGATACATGTCGTTGATTTGCCTCAATTGTCAATCACTCGTGTACCGAGTCTCGCGATCAAACACCCTCAATGGAGAGGAGAGACCGAGACCCGGACCCGTCATCCCCACCGAAGAATGGGTGGAGAAGGACGTTTTGAAGACCTCTACCGGGACTGTCGAGGTGCACAAAGGGTGTCTGGTGCGTTCTAACTCCAAGCACAATGGTTGTCACGTTTACCTCATCCTTTGTTGATGACTCGCACAGACGCGGGATGCTATTCTCCAGGAAGAGTCGAATCCGTCATATTCTTCCATTTTCCGCATCGTTTTGCCCTCCGATGACGGCGCTGCGGAACCTATGACGCCCGTCCCTCAGCTTGCCCCCGAAGCGGCTTCTCCTGAACCAACTACGCATTTACCCACCTTACCGCCGTTATTCTTACCTCCTCCCTTCACCCCTTCACACCCAGCATTCACATATCTATCTTCGATCGCGAACTCTGAATCTCAAGCTATCCGGGACGCTGCCGAGGAGTACCTGGCGCGCGTGACGCAGGAGAAACTTGCTGAAATTAAAGCCCACGAAACGCGATTACGACAACAAACCGAGAGTTTGTGGTCTCAGTTCAGGCAGGGTTTGGAGAGGTTTGGCGGTGACAAGAGGAACCACACAAGTCACGGGCGGAAGGAAAGCACAAAGTGGAACGGTCAAGGAAACTCCCCGTCACCAGGGACACTTGTCACCCACGACTTCGTTCCCGCTCATGCGCTTCATCAGCGGCCAAACGGAGGTGATGCGACTCCCAAGGCTTCCGCGCTCTCTGCCTCTTTGGTAAACTCTGGATTCCATCATCCGCGTGAACGTCGGACGCATCACCCATCTAGTTCTCCTCAGCCTTCCACGATCTCGGATCCATCAGAGACACTTATCGCCTCATCGCCGGCATTGACGAATTACATCGAACTGGACGAAACAAACGAAATTCTTGAGCCGTTCAGGAGGGACATGTCGGATTCCAAGGACCTCGCCACGAGTTTCCTCGTCCTGAACCTTGAGGCTGAAATGGAACGCCGCAGGCGAGCCGCCAGACCTGAAATCACGCCGGAATCGAGCGCGCAGGGCGCTCAACAACCTGATACCACTGTGGCTGAAGTCACTCAGCCTAATCAGGATACCACAAAGGCCGTTAACGGCATCGACAGGTCCCTTGCGCAAAGCCCACAGCAAAATGCCGATCAGTCCTTGTCTGAAACCGAGCGTACCAGTCCCAAGGCCAAGAAAGGCAGAAGGAAGGTGACGTTTGATGTCCAGCCGGACGTGATGACGATCGAGCGGGACGCAACGAAAGAACAGGACGCCAACCGGCTCGATACCAGAACCAATGGCCAGGCTGAAGGTCTGATTTACTCTCTAGAGGAGCCGCGCATGTACTCATATTTGGTTCTAGTCTCTATCTTTGAGCTGGAGGAAGACGCCGATCGAAGTCCCTCCGAGGAAGAGGCGACGTCGTTGCCCCTTCTCGAGCTCTCCCAGGTCCCACGACAGAAGTCTCATCAACGCTCACGTTCCTCTGGTAGTTCGGGATCTGGCCTACCTCAATCGTTCTCTACTCTACGCCCTATCTCCCTCCCCTCCCCTTCGAACTCCCGGTTCGCAACACCATCGGAATCCACAGTCACTTCGCCCAAAGAAGAATCCACTCCTGATTCTGTGGTTGCCTCGCCTGAATTGCCCAACCAACGATTTGCGCCAACCGAAGATGAAGCAATGTTGAAACTCGTCGCCGCCCATACGCCCAGTCACCGTGGCTTGTGGGATCGGGATAACGGCAAGGCGCTCAGGATGGTCATGGGTGAAGGGGACGCAAATTGGGCGTCATCTCCAAGGAATCAGACCGAAAGCGAAGCCGCTTCGACAAGTGATGAAACGGGTACGTTCATCCACGAATAACCCGGTCAGAGGTTTTTGCTAACACTTGAGCTTGAATACTAAGGGTGGACCTCGTTCGAACTGCCCGAAGATATCGCACGATCATTACCAGTATTCATTGTTTCTCCCCTCGCGTCTGGGAACCCTACGAAGTCAGGGCAGCCAAGAGCCCCGCCTGAGCTTCCTCTTCCGCTCGAGCCGAAGCCAATCGTCGAAGAAATTGTAGAAGAAGATCGAGATGGCGAGGGACGTGGCCGCGAGCGAGCATTACGAATCATCCAAGCCAGAAACAAACTCCCCGAACCCGGAATGTGGAGGAGTTTAGCGTAACCCCGTTTTACTCCATATGATTCACCCCAACCCTCCCAAACTTCTCGACCCTTTAATCCCTCAGATTCTTTCCCCCAACCTTATCTGCCTCAATCTTTCGTGTGTTTAAGCTGTGCATACGCTGTATCCCAAACGTTGTTTGTCCTCTCAAGGTGTTTTCATATCCCCAAACCCGATCCCAAACCACTCTTCTCCGTTTCAATTCCGATTTCATCCTTCTGTGCGTGTAATGTATTTGTACCTCACAAGCACCATCGTAGCCCTCTTCTCCGAACGATTTGTCCCCTATTCTCCTTCACTCTATCGTTCTCGCGCATACGCACATCCCCACTGCTTCGATCTTACATATACGTACACCTTACTATTGTTCCTCATCGTTTGTTTGTATCAAGGTCTTTCTCGTCCAAGCACCAACTTCGCATAATTATTCGCGTATACTTCGTTCTTCACGCGCTCAAGTTCATTCATGCCATTAGTCGTCTTGGTTCATGGACGTTTTCTCTTTAACACCTAGAGTAGCCATTCCATCGTAATTTTTACCATGCATTCGAGTCTGGGATTCCTATATGTTTGCGTGGCGGGTCTAAATTCTAATCGAAGGTAAGGCTCGAGAGCTGGGGTGAAAGCGTGGAGTGGAGATTAAATATTGTGTCCGTAAGCGGAGGCGATTAGTGGAGTGTATGCGTAACTAAGCAAACGCGGAATTCGAAGCGGAAAATGGAAGGGTGCTTTTGAGGGGGACGCATTGAGCGGTTGGTCCTTGGATGCGTCGAGTAAGATGTTCGTCGCTAGCGTTTTAAAGGGCGAGTTCTTGGGCAGGAGCAACAGGAGGCTCAGACACAGCAACTTGAGCGAGTTGAGCTTCAACTCTAGCGACAGCCTCTTCAACCCTGGCTTCCTCCAACGGAACGCCTAAATCGTTATCGCCATCTTTTCCAGCACTTTCGGCGCCAGAAATTTCAGTCGTGACCAAGTCCGCGACGCACTTGGAGCACTCGCAAGCGAACTTCCAACCCCTCGCGAGCTCTTGGCGTCTCCTCCGCCTAGCATCGACAGCGGACTCGTCTGGACCTGGAGCGACGTCTACGTAGGCCATCGTCAGCTCATCGCCTTTCTTGAGGTCGCGGAGGGCGATCAGGGAGAGTTCAGATGTGCCTGTTTCGTCGAACGAGGGGCGGACGTTGGGGTCGCAGGAGTGTGCAAGCTAAAAGCGGGGATCGAGTTGTGTTCAATAGGGGGGATGAGATCTAAAACAAGCGCATGAGACTTACGTAGCTGGAAACGTAGAAGAAGGCGGTTCCGATTTGTCTCGAAGTGCCATATGGCGTACGGGTCCTCTCAATGTCTTCTGGACGGTCTTTCGGTGTGGGCTGTGCGAAAAATTTCAAAGGGAGATTTGGGAGACAGCCAACTGTCTGACGTACCTTGTCATCACGGCCCCCGTTGAAGCTGATACCGATAGAGTTGTACCTTATCTTTCCTTTGAGGATGTCATGTCTGTCATCTCCGAGAAGTCGTTCGAGCCCTGGGAGAGCAGCAGCGAGGACATTTGAAAGCAAGGTCTTTTCATCCTGAGTAACTTCGGTGTCGACGTAGCGTAGCCTCTCCATGTGATCGTACTGGGCACTCTCGTCGATGGCGGGAGCATCGCTTGCTCTCATCTCCGGGGGGATCATTTTGTTGATCTCAGCTTCCACTGTAGGCCAAGTCTGTCAAGCAATCTCACAGTCAGGAGAAGGATCAAGAGACTCACCTTGACGAGCGGCGAAGCGAGCGACCAACAGCGGCAGCGACTTTCCGTCCGACTTGAGGTAGTTCGCGAAAGCAGTTTGAGCAGCATTCCTGTTCTCCGCCGCACCGGGGATGTCCCCCAAGGGAAGAAGCGCAGGTGGTAGAACAGATTCACGGCCAAACAACAAATTCTGCGATTGGTGCTTTGAACGTGCCTCGCAATCGATCGAGCAGTACACGGAGTTGAAGCGATCGACCTCCGGGATGACTGCGTCCTGGGGACTGACGGAACGCAAACAGTAAGTACAATAGGTGCCCGTCTCTTGCAGGTCGTGGTCGAGCACAGCAACAACGGGTTTCTCCTATAAGAAATGACGTGGATGGTGAATATTTATCGGATAGAGGGACTTTGTGCGGGACCATGTGCTTACTGTGAAAATCACTTCTCCAGCCTTGACGTCTTTATCGAGGACGAGTATTTTCTTCTCGGTCGGTTCTTGAATGACCTTTATCACTACACCCATGGACCTGTCGGGGAAACTGTCATAGTAACCTGAAGGCAAGGGCATCCAAATTTTCGAGTTTAGTCTCATTACAGCCTCAGTGATTGAGTGCTTACCTGCAGCACGCGTTTGCACCTGACCCGGACAGAATGGAGCCAGACAAGTGAGTGTATATTAGGACAAGGTTGACAAAAAATTAGGGATGGACAAAGAACAGACGAAGGATGAGGTGGCTAGCTCCCTACGTGCATCTACGAGGCGGGGGTTTGGGTCCCAGAATCGGTTAACTTGTCCCATTCATTGGAAGATGCAACCGATGGGGGACTGCCTCGTGTAGGGCTAGCATCGCCATCATCCTCGTCGTGGGCACCAGACGTTTCAACGGTGCGTTCTTCGGCACTCTCCCCGAAAGATTCGCTTGAACTTACATCTAAGTTCATGAGATCCATCACGATCTGCGTGCTCGAAATCAGCGTCGACCCAACTATCACGCAGAAAACGAAGCACCTTGAACACCGGAGTTGGGACGCTCTTCTCATAGAGCACAATGAGCTCCACAGGAGATGGATAGACCCTTAATGCTCTGTAAAAGGCGAGGGCAGAAGGCAGGTTGAAGGCAGGACCTGAACGCCATTAACTTTCTCCGACGGCGCGTAGATATATGAAAACTCACCCTGAGAAGCCATTTGCTCACCCAGGCTGACCTGGTTCATAAAGTACCCTTCCTTTTCTTGTGGAGAGACTGGGAGTGGCTCCTTCTGAAGGGCGAGCAACGCCGTGCGAAGTTGCTCAGCGGTAGGTGCCGAAGCTGTGGCATCGTCCACCTGTAATTGCGCTGTACTCTTCTCGACCTTTTTCTTGTCTTTGCCTACAGTGAGAGTGAGGCGGGCGAATCAATGAAAACGTGTTCATTGGAGACGCGGTCGGAAACTCACGCAGTTTTTTGCGGAAAGAGGTGTCGTTTCGTCGCTTGTAGTCGAAATAAACGGCGTATGCGAGCACGCCGGTTGCGACAGTGACGCCAGCAACGGTTACAGCAGTCGAGGTCTTCATGACTGAGCTGGTGAAAGCGGAATTCCGGAAATGGCAGGTGACGGATGGTCACGTGTCGGAGGCTCCCGAATGGCGATCAAAGCGCTGTCAGGCGCTGCCAACCTGGGAAGTGGCAGCCAGCGCTTCTGGGGCGGCACCACAAACAACC
This sequence comes from Thelephora terrestris, assembly GCA_015956445.1. Lineage (NCBI taxonomy): Eukaryota > Fungi > Basidiomycota > Agaricomycetes > Thelephorales > Thelephoraceae > Thelephora > Thelephora terrestris. The sequence goes on along the minus strand of WIUZ02000017.1, from coordinate 625,724 downwards.
ACCATGTCTGACACACGACCCACCGAGCGAGAGCTTGAGGAGGCATTCATAAAGATTACCTTCCGGGACGAACGCGAGGACCAGAACAAGGACCGTTTGTACACGAACTGGACAGAGAATGGTAGGCGTGACTATTCCAGGCGAGGCATGCCTGTGCTTATGGTCTTGTCCAGCCTCCGAGCCTTGGAGTGATCCATTCATCTTTGCGTGAGGAGAGCTGTTTATTTTGTTGTGCTAACGTCACTCAGTTTACTGTATCATAGGACCAACCAATTACGAAAGCTCTATCCTGGCCACACTGTCGTCGCTTCACAGTCAGGCGTCGCCAGTATCTTGGGCTTTCCGGCGGCATATGTCCAGTCTCTAAGGCCAGATTTAATGATCTCCGAGAACATATTTGTCCCATTTGCCCGTAGGATGGGTACACCTGGCGCCCTCGTCGAAAGGGTGTCGTACGGATGCTTCCAGGTCGCCTGGGAGGTACGAAGCATGTTTACTGACATCAGAATACTGATCTTATTTCCCCTAGAAATACGACTTCAAGCTCTTTGTCACAACAGTAGGTTCCCGTCAACTCCTGTCGTAATTGGCGGCTGACGAAGTTATAAAGTTCCTGCGTGGTTATGGCCAGGTTGCGTACCAATTCATCGTACACGAGGGCACTTCCGAGCAACCCAGCAAGGACTTGCTCATTGCTGCAGGGGGTTGGGCTCAAGCTTTGCACGACGAAATATGGGTGTTTAATCAAGGATTCTGGGACAAGGACCCAGGGTTGTGGGAGGAGGTCCAGAAGGCAAATTGGAAAGACGTCATCCTTGACGAAGATTTTAAGGCAACGCTCCAAAAGGACGTTTTTGGCTTCTTTTCTTCGGAGCGAGTTTATTTGGAACTCCAGATCCCGTGGAAGGTATGATCGTTCCTGGACGTAGTGCCGAGAGACTAACCCCTCCACATCCAGAGAGGCATAGTGATGTATGGTCCCCCAGGGAACGGGAAGACCATCAGTATCAAGGCCATCATGAAAGGCGCCCTTGAAAGAGGCTATTCACCGCTCTACGTCAAATCCTTCAAAAGTAAAGTACTTACACTGTGCTCGCACCCTCCTGATCGCTAACGCCAACGGCTAACAGGTTGGGCTGGTGAGGAGTTTGCCATGAGCCAGGTTTTTAGGAAGGCCAGGGCAGAGGCGCCCTGCGTCTTGATCCTCGAGGACTTGGATAGCTTGATCAACGACAGCAACCGCTCCTTTTTTTTGAACCAACTCGACGGATTGGAGAACAACGATGGGCTTCTCGTCATTGGGTCCACTAATCACTATGACCGGCTGGACCCTGCCATCACCAAACGCCCCAGCAGGTTCGACCGTAAATTGTTCGTTCCTTTCCGACGCTCTACGCGCCTGGACGCTAATTTAACCGAAGCTTATTTGACAAACCTACCCACGATGAACGAGTACTATACCTTCAATATTGGCAGAAGAAACTTAGACACAACAAGGACATTTCGTTCTCAGACGCTCTCAAGGATCAGATTGCAGACCTCACATACGATTTCAGCTTCGCGTATTTGAAGGAAGCATTGTACGTTTTTGTCATAGTCTCGCAACGCACGAACCTCACTCCAACCTCCAATCCAGTGTCTCTGCCCTCGTTCTTCTTGCTACCTATGACAGTGTTCCTAAGCCTACATTCGAGGAGATGATCAAGAAACAGATCGCCGCGCTGCGTAAACAACTGGACGAAACCGAAACGAAGCCCTCGGTACTCGGATACGCCCCGCAAGAATCTACTCTTGCTGCTTCTCGCGAACTCCAGCATCCCTCCCAGGTTCATGAAAGTCAAATTCCGAAGAGCGGAGGGACGGCCGATTTTGGATCATTCAAGCGGGATATCCAAAACCGTGCCAAAACGGCTGTTGCGTACGGCAGGTCTTTCATCGCCTAGTCATTCCTGTGTTAGATGCCTCGTGTACTACTAAGAGAACGATTATTTCATTTGCCACCAACCGTGTTGGTATGTTGCGCCTGAACAATTGAACGGATGGGAACTTTTCGGATAAGACGGAACCGGCATAACCGGCCTGCCGTCATCCGCGCGATCGTTAACCATGAGCGGGGTCTACCCTTGGCCAGGAACATGGCTCGCAAAGTCCTCCCCACACCTGTGCTGTACAGGCACGTACACAAAATCGCGAAGTTACAGTGGATCCGAGGTTGCTAAACGTTCACACAGCTATGAAGCGTCCCCGTTTGGGAAAAAAGCCGTGAACATGTTGCTTCTGAAGCAAATCCCTCACACCCGTGTAGAAGTGCGTGTCCTATAGCCGCGCGCATAGACTCGGCCCTAGAGGCCTTGCGCGTGTTGACAAGGGCTAGTGTTTACTGATTTATACCCTGTGCAGGTTTCCATGACTTTGCCGAGGCCAGAGCTATCTGAAACGATGGGCATAACATACCGCCGTATCCCTGTCCTCGCCATTGGCAGGGACGTTTACGCTGATACAAGCCTCATCGCATCGACACTCGAACGGAGGTATCCGTCCTCCGCTGGGTATGGAACGCTCTTTCCCCAGCGGAAGGGTGGTGGTTCATCGGACACGGGCATGGTCAAGACGCTTGTTATGTACTACTTTGACCGCACAGTATTCCCACTCGCAGCCTCCTCTTTGCCATTTCAAAAGTTGCCTGAGGCATTCGTGAAGGATAGATCTGACGTGAGTCGCGTGGACCTTAGTTGGCGGGTCCCGTTTTCACAGTACAGAGAGTATATGGACAAGCCCCTCCACGTTCAAGCTCGCCCCGAAGCCAAACAGAGGCTCAAGAGCGAGATAGCTTCTCACGTGGTATGTCAGATCTGGACACCTGCGAGCTATTCAAACCAACAATATCAACTAGAGCTTGTTGGAAGAGCAACTTTCGGATGGCCGCGAATGGTTGCTTGACACGGAGGCGCCAAGCCTCGCTGACATTTCCGCCCACACCTTGTTTGGTTGGGCTGCAGGTTTCAAACCTCTGCTTCTGGGGGACCTATTTGACCCCAACGCTGTTCCTCATACCGTCAAGGTGCGTCCGTAGCTTCTCGCTTTTGCTCACGATCCTGACTGAGACAAAAAGTGGATCTCCCGCATGAGTGAGCACCTCAGGGCCGCCCAGAACTCAAATGCCGCTCCCTTTGAAAAGATGACGAGTGAGCAAGCCCTGAGGTTTGTCCAGGAGGGAGGTGTGGAGGATCATACGGGATTTGATGCTGCGGAGGCGGAGAGACTCGGACTTAAGCCCGGTCAAACTGTCGCCGTTACACCTACCGATACCGGCGAGTGGACACTCCTCGCTTTAGTCCCGCGTTCATGCTTACATTTTCCTTGTAATGTACAGGGAAGAACCACCCGACTGTTGGACCGCTTGTAGGACTGAACAAGGAGGAAGTTGTGATTCGGGTCAAGGGGACATGTGGTATACCCCTTCACGCACACTTCCCTCGTCTCGGCTTTTCCATTCGCATACACAACGCCAAATTGTGAACAGAAACTTACTTTACCCAGAAAGATCTTCAAAAAGTGGCCTGTAAAGTGTAGTTGTAGCTATCGATCTCATGCCAAAGCAATCCAGGCCGGTTGTCAACCTTAGATTTGGATTTTACAATAACTCCTTTAGCGCTGCGATCGCGTGCTATTTCCTGCCGATCGTCCGTGCGCGTGAGTTCGCGTGTCCCTTCGCTTTCTTCCGGCATCCACCCACCCGCCAACCTGAGAGGTATCGCAAGGATGCCTGAAGCACAGGCTTCGACCAATGCCCAGCAAGGCGATCAAGGAGGAGGTGGCCGCTTCTGGGGAATGCTCCAGGTAGGTAGTGACCAACGACGATATGCATGTGCTGGCAAATTAATGTATGTCCACGTGATAGCAAGCCCTGCTGATATATGTGGCCATGCAGTTTGGTGTGTAGATGACTGTGATATCCTGGGACAAGGTTCTGAACTTTATCTGCCGTTTGTAGCTGGGAAACTTCTTGGGGGATTCAATCCGCCACAAGAACCATCCGCCGATCATGCACAGGCCGTTGAGAAACCTCAAGTAGGATCTGACGGACAAATTCTACCTCCCCAGCCCCAAGCAATCCAGAATGCTGTTCTTGCGTGGCCATTTGGATCGAAGTTGTCGATGCACGTCTATTTGTCTACGGATCCGGAGGGTGATGTGTTTGGACACAAGGAGCCGCTTCCACAATTCGTTTGGGACGATATTACGTTTGGCGACTGGAACGAGGCAAGGGTCATCGATCTCGACGTTAATTTCTCCGAGGTATGTCCCCACTCTCACAGCTGACATTGGTTCTTGTTGAGGCGTGACGATTTGCAGGGTGTGCAACACAATGGATCAATGTGGGCCGACATCTTCTTGGTCAGGGATAATGCCACACCAAACCCGCACTCCGCGGATTATAACCCCCTCCTGGTGAACCACATTCGCCGATGTATGCAATCAATTTCTACGACCCAACGCTTTCTGACTTGAGGGCATAGCGTTGACATACTATTTACCTAAGGGGAAGATCAGAAAAGTGAAGAACCTCCTGGGCGGAAAGCAAGAAGTACGGGAACAGGGATCCGAACCCGAGCCGGCAGACGAGATCGTTTCCCATTGGCACCATGTAAGTTAAGTTGTGATAGAGCCTGGAGAACACGGTCTTACGACTTTTACCCAGAACTTGACTTTGGCCCTGGTCTCAGACACAGATAAGTTGAACATTGCCAAAATACCCCCTCCTGTGGCCCAGCGTACGTATTTGTGTCCCCGCCCTTGGGAAGCACTGATTGAGCTTCCAACCGGAACTCAGACGTACACATGATACCCGGTGCACTGGATTCCACTCAAACCGTGGCATTCTTCTATCCCATCGTCTTTCCAAACGAATTTTGGCAGCTCCGGTCGCAATTCGTGGAAATTAACTCTACGGTCACGCATCAACCGCTCCAGATTACATTACACCCCATGTCCTTCATGAAGTTCCAGCTGTACGCCGCGATGGCTATGGGCTTCAAAGACGCAGCCAAGCAGCAGGGCTCTGGAGCCGAGCTCGATGAAATGAAGAGAATGCTCACGGAGACCAACCCTTACCTCCTTGCCCTCACAGGTATTGTCTCAATACTACACATGGTGTAAGCGCTTTTAAACTTTCTCGAAACGCAGTGCCCTGATTTGTCCTACGTAGTTTCGAGATACTGGCGTTCAAGAACGATGTTTCCCACTGGAAGCAGAAGAAGGAAATGGTGGGAGTATCTCTTCGTTCAGTGAGTTCACCTGTCTACGACCTTTATCGGGATTCCAATATCTGATCCACTCAGATCGTACTCAACGTATTCGTTCAAATCGTCGTTCTCCTTTACCTGATTGACAACAATGAACAAACGAGCTACATGATGTGCGTAATCTTGACACTTATAGGCAATTGAAGCTGATCTTCCTGACCCAGCTTGCTTACTTCTGGAATGGGCGTCTTGGTTGAGGCCTGGAAGGTGCGTTCAGAAGAATCACACGGTAGGCTGCGCTGATCATCGTATCAGATCACGAAGGCTGTAGATATCGTTCTGCTCCCTGCTCCTGAATCGATCTTCAAGCGTCGTATAGAAATTCTAGGTTTGCGTCGCCAGCGGCTCTCGTGTGTTGTACGCTAACGGTCACCTAGACAAACATGTATTGAGCGAGGATGAAAAGAAGACACAAGAGTACGACGCCCTTGCGTTCAGATATGTGTCCTACGGCGCAATACCGTGTCTCGCTGGATACACCATCTACTCACTGATTTACGAATCGCACCGGGGATGGTACAGTTTCGTGATTACGACCCTAACTTCCTTTGTGTACATGTTTGGCTTCGTACGCAAACTCACCTGCGATTGTTGCCTTCCGCTCATCCACCCCTCCAGGCCCAGTTGATTCCTCAGTTGATTATCAACTATAAACTAAAGGCATGTGGTATTCTGATATGTCAATGGCAATCGCACTTAAACTCCTCGTGAAATAGAGCGTCGCGCATATGCCAATGAAGGCGATGATCTATAAGACACTGTCTACTGTAGTCGACGATTTCTTCGCGTACGCACCGCACTCGATTGCTAATCCGTCGAATAACCTACTGACCTATGCTGAGCGTAGTTTCTGCATCAAGATGCCCATTCTCCACCGTCTGGCGTGCTTCCGCGATGATGTGGTGTTCCTAATTTTCTTATACCAGGCAGGTGGAGCACTGAAGTCCGGTTTCCATGACTAACCGTTACGGGTGACAGCGTTGGATTTATCGGATTGACCCCAAGCGCGCCAATGAATATGGGCAGGTGATGGCAACGGACGTCGATGCGGCCAAAGCACGGGAGAATAACAAAGAGAAGAAGAAGACCGAATGAAAACTGGGGCACTCACCGAAAGGGTTACCGGAGTTGGCCGCTCTGGCTGCGGAAGGCGATCAGTAGGGGTACAAAGGAGCAGAAATAGGGGCTCGCTCCTTATTCCAGAGTGTGAATGGCTTCCCCGTTGTCGACTGCGGCGTGGGTCAGCTATTTAAGTAGTCCCTGTCTGTACACCCGTGATAGAAGAGTGGAAGAGGCTGTGGTTGCATGTCTACGTTGTGATGGAATAGACGTTGCCGAGACTCCGGTCGGGGTGGCTGATGGCAGTGAGGTCGCGATGCAACAATTGGTGCGGCACACAAGTTAAATAAAAACCCCCTCCACGCAAGTTTGAAACAGTCTCCGCCTCTCTTCATTATCACCCATCGAAATCCTCCCTTCTCCATTCCCTCCACTAATACGAGGACGATGGCTAATCGACCACCACTATCATCTGCCGATTCTTTCAACGGTGGAAACCCTTTCGCAGACCGTCCCCACACTGTCGGTTTTCAGGAGCCCTCTCCGTTCGCCAGCAGCACGACCCTAGCTCGCGATTATCAGCAACAGGGGGACGATTTGCCTGATGAAGAAAAACAGCCATTGGCCCAGTATCCCGGTGGCTTCTATCCTCCAGGGTATGCCACATTCGAGCTTCGTCTCCACAGTCTCGTGGTCTGACCCCCCATGCTCGTCTCCCAACCAGACCCGTGGACCCCAAAGAATTTGGTGATCCTTATTCTCGCCCCGCCTCCACTGTATCGACTGCCACATCAGGCGTTGATTCCGCTTGGAGGCGTCGGCAGACGATCAAGCGAGGCGTAACGCGCAAGGTGAAACTCACCCGAGGTAACTTCGTCGCCGAATACAAGGTCCCCACTCCAGTCTACAGTGCCATCGAGGCCAAGTACTCCAGCACTACAACGACCGAGTTCTCGTACGTCATGATTGTTGAAATACCACTCTGAATTTAACCGGTAACTCCGACCGGTCTTTAGGCACATGCGGTACACCGCTGCAACCTGTGATCCAGATGATTTCACGGAAGCGAACGGATGGTCCCTCCGTCAGAAAATGTGGGCGAGGCAAACAGATCTCTTGATTGCTGTCACCTCGTATAACGAAGACAAGACCCTCTACGCACGCACCCTTCATGGCGTCATGTTGAACATCCGTGACATCTGCAAGACTAAGCAGTCCAAATACTGGAGGAGGACCGCAGAGGAGGGTAGCCCTGGCTGGCAGAGGATCACTGTCGCTTTAATTGTCGACGGTCTCGAGCCTATGGACAAGACCGTTTTGGATATTCTGTCTACGGTCGGTGTGTATCAGGACGGTGTTATGAAAAAGCAAGTCGACGGAAAGGATACCGTCGCTCATATCTTCGAGGTGAGCTTACCTACGCTAAGCGGCCTAACCGAGATTTACGAGAATTCCGCAGTACACTACACAACTTTCTGTTGATGCCACTCCTCAATTGGTTTTGCCGGGTGGCGAAGACCCTAACAACCTCGTGCCGGTCCAAATCATCTTGGTCTTGAAGGCCAAGAACCAGAAAAAGATCAATTCCCACCGATGGCTTTTCAATGGTATTGGTAAAATACTTGAGGTGCGCATCTATTCGTCGAGAAACCAAACCCCAGCTCAGATTTCCCCATAGCCGGAAATCTGTGTACTCATCGATGCCGGTACCAAACCTGGACGCAAATCCATCTACTATCTGTGGGAGGCGTTTTACAACGACCCAAATCTCGGAGGATGCTGCGGTGAAATCCACGCCATGATCGAGGGCGGAAGGAAGTTGCTTAACCCTCTTGTGGCCGCTCAGAATTTCGAATACAAGATGTCAAACATCTTGGGTAAGCTCACTCCTGCCCCTGATCGTACTGTGTTCTTTACCCTCCACCCACAGATAAACCACTTGAAAGTAGCTTTGGCTACGTCTCTGTGTTGCCCGGCGCTTTCTCCGCCTACCGCTTTCGTGCAATCCTTGGGCGGCCGCTAGAGCAATACTTCCACGGTGACCACTCTCTCGCCGACCGACTGGGCCCCAAGGGTATTTATGGCATGAATATCTTCACAAAGAACATGTTCCTGGCCGAGGATCGTATCCTGTGCTTCGAGCTTGCGGCCAAGGCCGGTGACCGATGGACACTCACATATGTGAAACCCAGCAAGGCCGAGACTGATGTACCTGAAACTGCTGTTGAGCTCATCGGACAACGTCGTCGTTGGTTGAATGGCTCATTCGCTGCTTCAGTGGTACGTCGTCTCTCGGAAACTTTGGCACCTAAATCCCCGAATGACTGGATGCTCTCCACAGTACGCTACTGTACACTTCTTCAAGTTGTACAAGACCAACCACAACCCCATTCGGATGCTCTTCTTCCACATCCAGGCCCTTGTAAGTCGGGTGAGCATGGAAGTGTCGAGATAACGTGACTAATGATTCGTCTGTGCAGTACAATATCTTCTCGTTGATATTTTCATGGTTCGCACTAGCAAACCTGTGGCTTACGTTTGCGATTATCATCGACTTACTTCCGACACAAAACCTCTACACCTTCGGAAACGCCGAGGTCGTGAGTTGCCGTTCCTTCTATCCGCTTCCCACGAAGTAGTGTTAATTGGATGGTCTATACAGACCCACTGGGTGAACTTTGCATTCAAAGGGATTTACCTGTGTTTCCTGGCCCTGCAGGTAAGCAATGTTCCTCCACTTCACCTGGGAACTGTTGTGTTGATCTTGACTCCTTCCAGTTTATTCTAGCTCTCGGTAATCGGCCAAAGGGAGAACGTGGGGCATACGTTGCGACGCTCTGGTATATTTATATCCTCTATAAATGCTTCAAGTGGGAATGAGCTAAAATTGGAAACCAGGGTGTTTGCGTTCGTGTCCTTATACTTGCTTGTCTGCTCCTTCTGGTTGGCCGGAACCGCATTTGCCCGCATCCCAGCGATGTTGAAGAACAAGACCCAGGCCGAGGTGATCAAGTCGTTCTTCAGCCCTCCTATCGGTGCTCTCATTGCCGCTGCAATTTCTACTTTTGGTATCTACTTGTTTGCCTCGTGCCTTTACGTGAGTGTTCCTACAGAAAGCTCCCGGTCGTGTAAACTGAGCGATTACAGCGTGACCCATGGCACATGGGATCAAGTTTCCTACAATATCTTCTCTTGGCCCCTAGTTTCACAAACGTCCTGAATGTGTATGCGTTCTGCAACTTGCACGACGTGGGTGGCCTTTTCAATGGTTCTATCCAAGTTTTGAGACAGCCGTTTTTAGGTTTCGTGGGGTACCAAGGGCAGCGACAAGGCTGAGGCTCTGCCTTCCGTCTCATCCAAGAAGGCCAAGGACTCGGACCAGGCCGTCGTCGAGGATACAACAAGGGACCAGGGTGATCTCGATAGTCAGTTCAAGGAGACCGTTCAACGTGCTGTCACGAAACTCGTCGTCAAGGAGGTCGTTGAGAAACCTACTCTGGACGATCAGAACAAGACGTTCCGTACCAGGCTGGTCTCAGTCTGGATGCTGAGCAACGCAGCTTTGGCCATCGCGATTGAGAATATCAACGGGCTACCAGACACCTCAAACCCGAGTGCGGACGAGTCGGAGTTGAGGACCAAGCAGAACTTGTACTTTGCTGTCATCTTGTACTCTACCTTTGGTTTGAGTATGGTCAGGTTCATCGGGGTGAGTTTTTGGTGAATTTTTCTCTTTGTGGAAAAAGGGCTGAGGGAACGCTTTTCCTTCTCAGTGCTTGTTCTACTTCTTCAAGAGGAACCTGTTCCGGTGGTGCAGGAGGAACTAAGGGTTGGAGTGGGGAACGCGAGTGGACGGTTTTATCAAGCCGACGTATAGATGCTGTCCTTTTCCCTTCGCTCTTGTGAATATCCCTGTCTCGATCGCCTCTCTTACCTTACGTTATGCGATTCTCTTGCCTGGTTTTAATCATTTATCATTCTGTGCGGACGCTGTAGCAAGATCACGATCCACGATGTCGTAATGAGTTGGTCACGATTGCATTTATTCGAAGAAACTCGGTCGAACGTGCTGCGGAGAGAGCTGGAGTGGCATGAGGGATATTGGAAGAAAACAAACCTTAAGAGTACATTCCGTGGTATTCTTGAGGTGGTGAGCGTGAACGTTCCCTTGTTTGAGGATTTGGCGGAGGCCCTTCCGGGGGTGCAAGCTCAGGGGTGGAGATACCGTCCAAATTCAAATCCACCCATTCACTATCATCCTCATCGCCGCCGCGTTGACCGCCGTCTCCGACCGGTTCTGGGCCAACGCCTCGTTCGGCTCTCGGCCGCCTCGCATTCTCACGAATGACGCGGAGTTCCTCGAGGTGACTCTGCAGGAGCTGTTCGATCATGCCGAGAGTCTGCGAGACCTCTGCGTCCGTGATATCTTCGATCGGTCTGTTGTCGGGTTCGGTGAGGAGAGGTGTGCGACAGGTTGGACAGGTCCTGTGCTAGATAGTCCCGAAAGGGAGGTGAGTGGGTACGAGTGATAGCTGAGGTGGGCTTACGTTTGTGGTTACCCAGGTCATGATGCTGCGGCGGTTCAAAGACGAAGATGAGGGACGGTGGTCGGTATATACGAGGGGGCTTGGATGAGAGGACCGCTCACTCTTTACGACAGAATATGTGACCGCACGTCTTTGAAAGTCTCGTGATCCCGAGCTCCTCGACGGGGTGAGCGGGTGAGTCCATGGCTGCGGCCATCTCGTGTTCGGCCAAGATGGCTGTGAACGGCACGAAGCATATCAAGCATGCAGAATCTGTGAGCGCAATACGGTCAATATAGGATATTCTTCACATGGTTTGGAGGGTCCAGCGGTTGAGGGCGTGGGCTGACGTACCTAGTTCGCCGGCTGCGGCGAGTTCTTGCTCGGTCATGGAGGGTATTTCTGTTATCAGCTTTTTCAAAGCGTCCCTACGGAACGGCGAAAACGGTGCTCAATCAGTCCGTAATTCGTCAACGATGGGTGCCGTGTCTCGTGGGTGTGGGGAGGGAGTGAAACTTACTGATCAATGGGGAAGATCGTTCGAACGTCCTGTACGATCTGCCTGGCTTGGGCTCGAAGAGCGGCTTGGTCTCTGGGCCAAGAGGTTCCGAGTTGAAGGATCCTCTCCATGGATGATGGCGGTGGTGGTGAGAGTTGTGTGCGAGTATTTGGCTGAGTGGGGGTGATTGCAAAGTCGGGGAGTCAAAGGTGAGTAACTTATTAGGCGCTTGGTCGTGCTAAGATGAGGATCAAGGCTGATCGTCAATTGACTTGTGAACATCCTGACTGTACATTTGTTCAGCAATACGTACGTCAGGGCGCTATAATATTGGGGGCGGGGCTGGGGCGGAGAAGCCTTGGAGGCAAGGTAACCACAGTTTTTCTGACCCCGGTTGCACTTCCTCTCTCTTCCACCTCACCCAACATCTGTCCGGCAGTCTCGCCCATCTCATTCTTAAGCCCGATAAACCGACTGTCGGTAAATCGATGGAGCCTGGAACACAAGCACCGAAAAAGAGGCCTCGCCACATGAATGGGACACGAGTCCCGGGCAAAGAAACGGTACGTCCTCCTTCTCTCACACGACGTTCGAAGCACTCATCGATATCAGCTCAAGTGCGAAGAATGTAAAAGGCGAGGGGTCGAATGTGGTGGCGTCTGGAAGTTCCATTCGCAACATGGAATATACATTCTCCAGTGCAAAACGTGCAGACTGAAGAAACGAGCGTGTCCCTTCCGTCGGTTCGAGGACAATGACAAACCTCAGGCAACTTCCGCAGGACGAGGGAGGAGGGGTAAGAAACGCGAGCGTGAAGATTCACCCATCTCCATCTCAGACTCTAGCGAGAGCGATGGCCCATCTTCACGCCCTGAGAAGAAGCCCAAGGTCGAGAGTAAAAGCGAGAAGGATTGGGACAAGCTGGAGCAAACCCTCCTACTTGCACGGAAACGGAGGGTGGTCATTCAGACAAGGGCAGAAATAGAGATGGCAAAGGTCGACACCATCATCGAAGAAGCAGAGCGCGATGTGAAAATGAAGCCCAAAGATTGAAGAATCTGTACTTGATCGTGTTCGTGTCTTGTCGCCTGTACAATCGATTTGTGACACCGTGTCGTCGTTGCGTCCTTTGAACGCCCCAGTTTCAGCGAACAGGTCTCCATCATATCGTACGAAAGCACGCTCCGATGGAGAGCGAAACGAGAATATAGAATTGCAGACAGGGGGTTACCGGGTAGTACACATACAGAGATCAGACGACGAATTCGAGAGCACAATGGACGGAGGTTGTACGGGGAAGTCAGGAAGGAGGGCCTAGGAATCGAAGGGCGTGGTCGTTTCGTCCAAGCGAAACCGTAGACACAAAAATTCTAGAATGGGCTCTCGTCGTCGTTGTCCACCATCTTTGTGTCCGAAGCAGAGTCAGTCGCAGGAGGATTCTGCGCCGGGGCAGCTTCGCCGTCATCGCTGACTCTATCATCTTCCTGTGACGATGGCTCATTGGATGCGAACAAGCTCATAGGCTTGGGCTTTCCCCTACAGGTTCAAGTTCAACGCAAAGCCAGAGTGGATTCAGAAGAGAGCTACGCACTTGTCAAAGTGCTTCTTTCTCGCAGCATTCAATTTCTGCGAGACCGGTGTGACCATCTTGTCCGTCGGCGAGACGAACTTTGGGTTTCTAAAGATCGGGTGATGCGTGAACCCAGTCGTGTCAATGAAGAGGTCAGTGCGAGACGTACTGCTCCTTGGCTAATCTCTTGGAGAGGAGAGCCCTCGTCCCGAGGCCCATCTGACCATTATTGTTACCCAGTGGAACCGCAGCCTGAGAAGGATTGTGGAGAGGCTGGATATGCATGGGGGACTCGTCTGGAGTGGAAGTGGTCGACATGGCAGAAGGTGGTGAGAGTAACGGGAGATCAATGATTCGTTGCCGTCTGATCTGAGACAACGCGATGGTTGAATTTTGAACAACGCGTAGCGCGTGACAGGTTTCTCACGGTCGCTCATTCTCGTTGAAATCTCGCAGACGCGGGATCTCTCGGATAGGGGGTGACCAAGTTCCGACGGATGAACATATTATCCTTTTCCTTCTAAAAATTTTACTGCACTTTTTTCGTAGATAATTCCGGTGATCTTCTGTGGGGCCTCGTGGCCGTGTTCAACAGTACCAAAAGGCGTAAGAGACGACATCTGTGGGATTAATCTGAACACGAGTCGACCACGAGGCTCAGCATCTACGCCACCGTCCATCGTTCGTCGTCAGAGTCTGGGGGTCTGCTGACCCCAGTACACCAATTCGAGAAACATGTTCTCACGATCGCTGCTCATCTCTACTCCTTCTATACCCTGCAAATCCCAACGTCGGGACGATATATCCAACCATGGTCGGCGTCAACTTGGAGGAATGCACCGTCTCCGAGTCGTCACTCGATGCTTCTACAGCGCCCACGACGCTAACCGGCCATTCGACCTCCGACTTATCCCACGACTTGCTCCCTCGTCCTCCGAGCCCCACAAACAACAAACACGCTCGAAGAGAGAGATCTTCGACGGTGACTGAGACATCGGTTAAAGACGTGAGTTCCTCCCTTGCGCGTCCGAACAGCACAAGGCTTTCATCAATATTATTCCCGTGCCTTACACGTGTTTGCCATCCAGCTTTCCTTGCTCCTCCGTTCAGACAGCAGGTTAAAGTGTGATATATACACGGGCAGCCAATCGGTCCGTTCCCCTCTCGTCCGCCCCCTTCATCCCTCCCTGAATGCCCTCCCTAGGTCCTGCACCCTCTGCCGGAAGACTCTAAGGATCAAGCCCGCCACCACCCAGATTATGCGCATAATCCCTCTCAAAACTCCAGCAACCCCAGCATATCGGACCTCGAGTTACGCATGCTTCAGGAAAGAGATACAGACAAAGTTAAACGTTCGGAGAAGGTATGCAAATAGCACTCTTTATGTAGTTCCGCTCGCGTCCCGTCTCAATTCCCCTCGTACTTTTTTTCTCGCGTTTTTTTTTTCCGCTTCCCGTGTTCGCTTCCCGGTCCGTTTTCGTCTGACGCGCGACCCAGTTCTATGGTTTCTTTCGCAGAGGCCGTCTCGCTTCGCGTTCAGCGCCGCAAAAGCGACGTTCACGCTCTGCCGACGAGATCATCCAGATGGACCAACCGCTACAAACCTCCCTCTCGCTCGCCGACACCAGTCATGGCCATGGCCCAATGTTTGCTCCCCCGCCCATCAAACCGTCGCCAAGACCACAGTCTACGGTTGCCGCCCCTACAAATAAAAGGCTTCCTCAAGTCCCTTCGGACTCAACGACGTCGACAACCCACGCCACCATGAGCTCCCACGTCATAAGCGAACAGGACCACCCGAAGCCTCGAAAAAGGACTTTTTTCGGCATGATTACCCTCCCTGGTTCTCGCCGTTCTTCTATCTCGAAATCCCGTCCTACAACCCCACACTCTTCAACCCCTGACAATTCCCTCAACTCCCGTCATCAACGCAAGCAGGACCCCGCCGCTCCCTCTCCCCCTCCGCATTATAATGATTTTGCCGCGAAACCGCTCAACGACGCCACCAACTACCGTTGGAATGGTGATGTGGCAGGTCAACGATCCCCATCCAGCTTTGACATTTCGGAACCTGACTCTGGATTAGGTATCGAGACCGTCGTCGCCAAGACGGGGCTGGTGGCGATCGTGTCTTCTCAGCCCCGACAACACCTCAACTCTCTCCCTCGTGCACCCACCAGGGCTTCATCTACTCCACCAAGGATCGTGAACGACGCCGGCAAGTCGAAAAGAACAGCCGCCGAGGAAAACGATCACCCTCATTCGCGGGATCCAGGTATATCTGGAAGGAGGTCCCCGTTGATGGTCCTCGCGAACGCGAAAGTATTTGGTGGGGGGAAAGGAAAGGAAAGGGAGAGGAGCGTGGATCGAACCGGAGACGTCTGGAAAGCGACCCCCCTGCCAACATCGGAGAACAAGAAGGGTCGGGAGAGCCGGAATTCGAACACTACCAACATCAGCGGACCGCTGAACCCCAGAGTCACTCGGGGACGAATTAAGCATGGTAGCTTCGATTTTGAACGTCCTCTATCTTCAGCTGGGTACTCGACCCGCAGTACGCGGTGGAGCTCCTCTGGCCGGGCGTCTAGCGAGTCGGACAGGAACCCCAACTCCCACGGAAACGGACATCTCTGGAACGGCCCAGCCACATCCACCTATCCCATTCAGGAAGAGCGGTCTTCGTTGGGAAGAAGTCAGAGCGTAAAAGACCGTGATCGGGACCGCGGTCAGCCAAGGATACGTTTCGCTGACGAGACAAGTACACACACTAGAGGTCGCACCTCGCACGACAGTCGATCGCGGGCCCAACCTCAACCTCAACACTCGACCCTACCTCCCAAACCGCCCGGGCGAGGATTAGGTCAGCTCAAGAACGGCAACCCCGTGGCGACCCATACGAACCTACCGTACCGACCCGAAGGTGGAAGTTGGGGCAGGAACACACCAAAGCGCGCGGGTTTGGGAGGTGCAGGATACGCGCATAACCTGCCATCGTTCGGCATGTCGGTTACCTCCCTTAACTTGGAGGGAGACGTAAACGGGCTCCCGCCCCGATCGAATTCACCGCAGGCTGTGACGATACCTATGGATCGTTCCGGGATGAAGAGACACGCGGGGAAGGGTCGGTCGTTGGATCTAGGTCTTGGCCTGAACTGGGCGCCGACGAGGGTGAGGGAGGAGGCCGTTATGGATTTTAGTGAAATGGGGGTTAGCCCCAGGTGGAGGAGGGAAGCGGAGATGAAAGAGTCGTACAGGGTGAAAGTTTTGGAGTCATTTGAACAGGTGCTCAGTGAGAGCGGATATGCCAAGTTCAGAGAATGTGCGTTTGTTCCTCGCTGCGGTGAGCTTCTGTGACTGACCTTGCTATGTGCACGCAGATATCCAACGTTTCGACTCAAGATCGATGCCAGTAGACGGGCCTTCTGGACTTATGCACAAAGTCAGACGGCTACTCGAAACCTCAGCGAGAGGTTTGGACGCCAAGACGAAACAGCTGCTTCTGGAAAAGCTCGATCGCGTTGCTCAACATCCGCGATGATGACCACGCTCCCCCGTATTAGATATCCGCCATGCCCACGGCAGGCTCCTTTTCTTGTTCATAACTTTATATGCTAACCCACACGCATACGTGACGACCCGCTCTTTTGACGCCTATCCCCAGCTACGTCTCCCATGGTTCTCCTATGTACATGCTTATACGGATACACCATCCTCTCTCGCTCGCTCCCTTTCCCTACTCCCCCCCTCTCTTGCTCTACGCTTATCTCCCGCTGCGTTGACACGTTTGGTTTTCGATGTTTTTTTTTCTTATTCACTAATTTGTACCAATGTTTTCTCTCCCTCGGTTCCCTCTCGTTCTTGCTTTGTTTCGATCTTTCCGAGTAGGTTCCCTGGTGAGCACCACTCTCCCAAGTTGTATTGTTTAGTAGAGCATACGTTTCACGATTTGGTACATTGACACGACAGGTAATGCGATGATACACCTTTTCTTTCTGTTCCCTGGGCGGTGATTGCCCAAGGCCGACGCAGCGCAATGAGAGTGTTGACTACTGGCCCGATTTCTGATATGGCGCATTGCTATGTTCGGGCTGATGCCTGAGAATTCTTGTATTTTTTGCCCACTCCCTGCTCCGAGAAACTTCGGTGGGAGTCTCCCTGAATGACCAGTCGATAGTCGTAGGGTCCACATCGGGGTCGAACGTGATCCATTGTGAATTCCATCCAATTCTCCACCCTTGCTGCTTTGCAAAGAACCTCACAGAGTGAGTGTTCACCAGTGATACATCCGCCCATTGCCACCCCAAGATCCCCGTCCCAGTCACTCTGTCCCCACTAAACCCGTGATACGTCTCGGATCGATTGACACATTCGGCGAGGACGAGATCCCCCAGTCCGAGACCGCGATGGGACGGTTCGACCCAGAGAACCCCGAGGGAACCGTCTGTTTGGATGATGGACCAAGCGACTGGGTTTGGCATTTTCGTGGTTCCGTGGTTGACGTCGATGTCGAGTAGATGGCCATCGTGGACGACGATGGAGGTGTGGGAGCGAGATTCGAGATACGCTCTGTGTCTGGGGATCAAGGAAGAGGACTGGGTGAGCCGGACGAAGTCGATGTCGGAGGGACTGAATCGGGAGATTATCCATCGGTCGGATTTGGATGATCCTTGGTCTGGTGGTGCACCTTCCCCGATGACTGTCGCAGAAGCAGCATTAGATGGGAATACCGCTTGTGGTAGTGAAGGAGGAGGAGGAGGACGTATGAAGCACGCCACAGGTCCAGACCGTAGAATCGTAATCGGGTCGAGGCACGGAATCCATTTCTCGTGTACCCTTCCGACGTGGTACCCTCTTCCCCTCACTCCGACTGGGCTGATATCGTACTCCGGCGTGGGTCCGTCCTCGTTATCGGGAGGGAAAGCGGCGACGATGGGGATGACCTTCTTGAAGAACGCTTGGACATGTGTCTCTTCTTCTGGCGTCGCGGGGTCTGAGGATTTGAGATCGGCCGAGCAGAAGAACCTGCCTTGTTCTCTGGGTCGGAGGACAATGATGGAGAACAGGGGTGGGGTGGAAAACGGTGTTTCGCTGGGACCAGAGATGGTAGACGGCGGTCGGATGGGTTTTCTGAAGTCGATTTCGAACGATGCGTAGACCTTGACCGCTTTTACGAGCGATGGATGAGGGTTCACGATGTTTCCGATCAGTCCGAGAGTGTGGGGAACGTAAGGCTCGAGGAACGCGAGGACGTTATCGACCCTGGCCGGATCATCCAGCGAGGTGAAGTAGATAGGCATCCGAGTCGAGTCCTTGTATACGGATTCAATTGGGTCTGAGACTCTTCACATAAGCTACTACCCCCAGATGAACGAACTTTCGGAACCGAGATCCCTCCCCCTCCAGGCCATGGTGCGTGCATCAGAAGGCGGAAAACGGAACGGACCCTAGGATACGAGAATGGCTGCCGATCGTCAACATTGGACGGTAATTCCGCTTACAGCCTGTTGCGGATAATCGATAGGCTGCCTCCAGGATCCAGAGCAACTGATGCCCAAACTGAAGAGACCGGACAGAGCTCCTGATTTGACCCCGCGGCGCATGAACCCCAGGGAGATTTCGATGAGCGCATGTCAAAGGGCGGAAAACGCGGACTCTTGAATCCAAAGAGGATGAGCTATAGTTTGGCCACGACGGCCCCACGGAGCTAATCATGCATACCGCGCACGTAGCACGGTCTCGTCAAAATATGTTTGATTTCGTGAGGGAGACGACGATCAGTGTGCGAACAACCAAGGATACTTCGTGCTCCGCCGTCGTTCTTTTCTTCCAGCCCACGTTCGTCCAAGTACTGACTGATGTAACTTTTGAAGCTCCCAGTGGAAAATCGGTCGAAGAGGATCGAACCGGAACTAAACGGGACGGAACGGCGCGAAGCGGGTCGGCCTGGATCTAAACGCATCGACTCGGGTCTAACCGAAGTCGCGTCGTCTTAATTAAGACGCGCTATTTGTATAAAGTTCAATGTTATCTTGTACACTAAAATACAGTCTCCGTTGTGTCGCAATGGGTGGCGTGAATTTGAGTTAGATTTTTTTTGACTAAGTCTCTCCCCCGTACCATATCTTCCCGGAGCATCCGACAAACCGCGTCCCCGGATGGAATCCCCTCTAAATCAGCCCGACCGCAACAAAATTCTTTGCAGTTGTGTGAAATGTGCACGCAAAGGTGGCAAGCTTCTGGCCAGGTCGACGTGGTTTAATCACAATCCGGGAGGCAAAAAGGCCAGGCGCCCGAATCTCTCCCTGGCAGAGATCGACTATATGCTCAGTTTACCCGCTCCCAAGTTCTCCAAGAGACGTAAACTGAGCTTCCGAGGAGAACTCAAAGTCCTCCGAGCGCGTGTAGTTAACCGAGCCGCGGAATCGAGCACTGTACGTATGAGATAAGATAATGGATATATGCGCCTCAAACTAGAGATACTCACGAAAAAAATATCTAGCGTGTTCGTAGACGTATAGACATCACTGAAACGTCCCCAGAAATCCTCCAGTCTGCTCGTCCTGCGGGTTATCTCGAGTCCGAGCGCGCGATCCCCCCGCTTCTCTCAGATCGTGAAATGGAGGATGCCGGCCTCGAATCTCTTCCCCCTCCTCTTCTGGGTCCTATAACACACGATCTTGACGACATAGACGACCTTCTAGATGGTCAAATGGATCCTCCTGTCTCCCCTGCCACTGTTGCTCCTATTTCGCCGGCCCAAGATCTTGCTCTCGACCCCATCTCCCCTCTCTCTCTTCGAGACGACGCCTTGGACATTCCTGTCGTCAAGAAAACAGTTCTGTCTCTTGCTCTAGCTTCCGGGCCGCCTGGAAACGACGCCTACCCTGCCGTTGCGGCTCCGGCACCTGTCAGTGTTCCCTCTTCTCCTGGCGCCAATCCAGGCGACTGCGACGACTCTGTGGACGTCCAAGAAACTGGCTCGGCCTCGAACAATACCAAGAAGTCCTCGAAAAAGTCCTCGGCCAAGAAAACTCCCAAGCCTCGGGCGAAAAAAATTACTGCAAGGTGAGTTTTATTTTATTTCTATTTACACTACTCTCACGGGTATATCCCCGCCAGATCATTGTGCCTCGAAGAATGGGAAAAGGAACACGGGGCGGTGGCCAAGGGATTTGAAGCCCACTGGAGAGCCCGTACCCCGGAACAAAAGAAGGTAGATGTCGTACGTCTCCTTTGAATCTTATCTTATCTGACAGCCGCCGTTTGATCTCATTCAGGCGTACGAAACCCGCGCAAAAGAACTGGTATGTCTTCGTCGCTTCGGTTAAAATTCTGTCATTGATCTGATGTCGTGCTTCTACAGACCGAAACAAGGAAACAATAAAATCATCCGAGTGTATATTCTAGGAGGAGGTGTGGGCGGGTAGGTAGAATAGGTGTCCGTCGAACTGTATCAGAACCTAATAGATGGGCGTCGAGCCCCGTCGGTTGAAAGGGTGGTTCCTCTCGATTCATTTCAACCACGATCTTTGAGGCAAGCGTCCCCGTTTGTTCTTCGATGGGAGCAGGATTATGAAATGATTGGCGGATACAGTGCAGAGAATCATACGAGTTTCTGGTAGTCAATGACCTGCTCATAAGTTTCAAGGACCTGCTGGATAACTACCGGAAAGCTCTTCGGTTTGGGGGGCTGTGCGAGGGTCGGTGAGCCTATATTCTACCGCAAGCTCGCGTTCCAATGCGACTCACTGTCATCTCAAGCTTCAGGCTTGCGCGAGAGTATTCTCGGGTATTTTTCCCCACTCCTTCAACCTCGACTATGACTCTTCCGTGGGAGTCTCCCTAAACGACCAGTCGATAGTCGTGGGGTTCACATCAGGATCGAACGTGATCCACTGTGTGCCCCACCCAGTCTTCCACCCTTCCTGCTTTGAAAAGAACCGTACGGAGCGAGCGTTCAGTGGAGATACATCTGCCCATTGCCACCCCAAGATCCCTGTCCCAGCCATCTTGTTCCCACTGAACCCATGATATGTTTCCGATCGATTAATGCATTCGTTGAGGGCTAGATCTCCGAGTCCGAGTCCGCGATGGGAGGGTTCGACCCAGAGAACCCCGAAGGAACCGTCTGCTTGGATGGTGGACCACGCCACAGGGTTCGACTTTTTAAACTTGCTGCTATTGGCGTTAACGTTCACATCGACGTCGGTTGGGTCGCTATCGTGGATGACGATGGAGGTGTGAGCGCGAGATTCGAGGTAGGCTTTGTGCCTGGAGGTCAAGGAGGTGGTTTTGATGAAGTCGATCTCGGTTGGGCTAAATCTGGAGATAACCCATCGGTCGGACCTCAGGTCTGGCGTTTCCCTTGCTACCGACGGGGAACTGAGCAGGAGGTTCTCTCGTGGTGGCAGGAGTGGAGAAGGAGGGGGACGTATGAGGCATACTAGAGGTCCGGAGCGCTGAATCGTAATCGGGTCGAGGCACGGAGCCCATTTCTCATGAGCCCGTCCGATATGGTACCCTCTTCCTTTCACCCCGACCGGACTAATGTCGTACTCCAGCGTGGGCCCGTCCTTGTTGTCCGGTGTAAATGCGGCAACGATAGGGATCACCTCCTTGAAGAACGCTTGGACATGTGCCTCTTCTTCTGGCGTCGCGGGGTCCGAGGATTTCAAATCGGCTGAACAGAAGAACCTGGCTTGCTCTCTAGGTTGGAGGGCGATAATGGAGAACAAAGCCGGGATGAAAAATGGTGCTTTGTTAGAATTGGGGATGGTAGGCGGTCGCTGAATGGGTTCTTTGAAGTCGAATTCGAACGAAGTATAAACCCGGATCGCTCTCACGAGCTCTGGACGAGAATTCACAATGTTCCCAATCAGACCGAGAGTGTAGGGAACGTAAGGCTCGAGGAACGCGAGAACGTTGTCGACCGTCGCGGAATCTTCCAGCGAAGTAAAGTAGATAGGCATCAGAGTTGGGCCTTTGTAAGCGAACTTTTCGCCACGCAGCGGTCAGTTTTAACCTGTTCACATATATATGGGCTTCGGAACCGAGATCACCCCCTAGTCATAGTTGGTACACGAAAGAGCGGCAAACAACCAGGCCCTAGAATCAGAGAACGATTGCCAGTTTTTGCAGTGACCCTGCCTAAATCTCGTTGCGGGTCTTGCGGACAACTCAATCGTAAGCCTGTGAAGTAACATCCACAGCCACATCGAGAAGAGCTCAGGACGGTTTTGATAAGTGGAACCTATGTAGGGTAGATGGCCGACTTCGGGTTGGTTTGGAGGACCTCGGCACCCTCGTAAATTGGCCTGCTGTGGAGCTGCGTCGATGCGCCTGGCAGTGAGGGGTGTCGTGCGTTTGAGTGAGAAATTCCCAGATAGGGGTGGCAAGAGGATATCGAGACCGCTACTCAGCGCCTTTTCGAATTTGGCGCTGTCCCAATCCTAGGTCGTTTCTCATTCTCTGGGACACACACAGCTCGGGTTCACGGTCGGTATCCGAGATGTCCTCTAAGGAGCGACAGGATCGGTCCCCGGCCGTTGTCACTAGGGCTACATCTCCGTCTCCGAGCGCCTCGCGGTATGATATCTTGGCAGGGACTGCCGTAGGAAGAGGGTCACTCCAGCTGGGTGTGTGTGCAATGGGCTTTGAGGCAAGGTCAAAACCGATGAAGCAAGATCCTGGGGGGACTCGTGGACCGCACGTGAAGATTTTTGGCGAGTGATTGAACTTTCGGATTCTGAACTGCAGACGTGCGTTCTCACCTCGTGTTCCTCTACCAACTTACCGCTGCGCAAGGCGTGATTCCTTTCTACGATAGACTGGGTTTTGCTAGTTGCTATGTCGCAGTCGAAACTTCAAGCACCCATTCGCCAGGTACCCTCTAAAGTTCACAATCACCACGCCAAGTGACTGGACATCTGCGAGATTGCCAGACAACGCTAATGTCTCAAGTAAGCTACGAGGAGACGCGGTAGGGATACATGCAAATCAGGTGACACATAGACAACCTCACTCGCCAGGGGACTATCGCCGCTTCTTGGAAACAAGTGTGGGTCTCTTGATATCTGGTTTTGGCGGTGTAGGTTTTGACGGGAGACCAACACCTCTCACGGGTTTTTGTAGGTCGAATGCGACCCTTTTCTTTGGTGGAGCCTTGGGTCCCCTTGAGGGCTCTGCGGGACGTTTGCGTTTGGATGGCAGGGGTGGTGGTTCGACTTCAGACTCTTCCTGTTCATCCTCGTCGTCTCCTTCATCTTCGCTTTCTTCCTCCTCATCTTCGTCCTCATCTTCATTGTCATCCCCGACACCATCCTCGTCATCACCATCACTCCCATGGAAATCAAGCATAGCATCATCCTCGTCTTCGTCTTCACTCGGCTCTGAGTCTTCCGGTGAAATCCACTCAGTGTCAAGGACGAGAGTGCGCTTGCAGATGTCCCCAGAATTCATCTTGACGAGACCCCCTGATTTTCTGAGCTCGGACCTCGTCCTCAGTCGTGACAATGTACCATCATCCTTGGCGTAAGCCTTGCCAAGAGCAGCGTCAGCGACGCTGGAGGCGGAGGGAGAGGAGGGAGGTAGGGTGAATCGGGGAAATTTTCCGGTGTTCCAGTCGCGAAGGACAATACGAGCGGCAAGGATTTGGTCTGGCTCCGCAGTCTTGGGCTATGTCAGTAAGACTTCAGGCACTCTGAATCGGGGTACCCACCTTCTTGAGGAGGTTATTTAAGCGGGCTACACCGTTCAGGAAAGCACCCATGTCATTGTCAGCGAACGCTGGGAGGTTATACAGAAGCATGAGGTCCTGTTTCTTTGCGTTTTGGACAATGTGGTTCACTGAGGGGCCAAGTGAATAAATAATGGGCGGGAAATCAAAGTGAGCACGCACACGGGGGTAAAGGGTCTTTCAAGTGGTCAATACGACCTCTCGAGCGAAGCAGAATGTCTCGTGCCTTTAGAGCAACTGCATCCTCCTTGGAGGCATCCTCTGGGTACTCCCAGAACAAACCAGGGGTGTCGATCAGCCGGAGGGATCTGCCTGCAGCTTCTACGACGACTTCTTGGGGGTACATCGTAGTAGATGGTGTTTGTATCGGCTTGTTGGAAAGCTTGTACACGGGACAAGACGCCTTGTGCGCCAAAGCGTTTATAACGGAGCTCTTACCGACCTTTGTAACGAGATTACTTGGCGATAAAAAGCCACGGAAGGTAAGGACTCACATTTGTGGTACCGATGACCGCAACGACGAGGTCTTCACCCTTCTGTTCAGCCCATTCGCGGAGTAGTTCGAGGGCAGTAGTGGCTCCGAGAGCATCCTGAAATGCTTTCGGCCCATCTCCAGGTACAGAGAATATTACAGTTGGATGCGATGCCCTCAAATGGGTTGCCCACGCAGACACAGACTCCCTAGGGCACATGTCTGATTACTTTAGTCTTCCAGAGGCCTTTGCGGGTTTCAGGAGGCACGTACCTGTTTTATTCAGGACAAATACAAGCCGCTGTTCCGGTTTCTTGTTAGCCAGGCTCTCGATATGCGAACTTCGGAACGACAAAGGGTCGCGAGCGTCCAGCACATGAAGAATCACGTCAGATTTTTCGAAAATAGCCTGAAAATGAGGATATTCTGGGTTCAACAAAATTGGGGCGTCTTCATCGTCGGATGCGGCGGGTTGTATAGTTGCTCTGGTTCCCTTCATGCCAGGGGCCGTTGACGATCCTGCAACAGTTTGTGCATCATCCCCAGCTTCTGCAGCAACGAGCTTGGCTGCTTGCTTCTCCTCCTTTCGCTTTTCCTTGGCCTCTGCTACTTGTCGTCGCTCTTCGGCAATTTCGGCAAGAATCTGATCCTTGTACGGGAAATTTGCAGGGATCCCGGGGTCCTTTGCTTTCTCTATGTTAAAATGTAAGGGTTAACAGCAGCCAAGGCAGGACGTGTGGGACGCGACGTACTGGACTTCCATTGCGGGTTGGTCTTAGCGTCTCTCTTTCGTTTCTTGCGGGTTTCGCGGGCCTTGCCCTTGATCCTCGCTCGCTGGTGGAGGTTTACTCGTTTGCTAGTCTCTGCGAAGCCCATTTAATGAGCGGCGCGAGGGGACCCGATGAAGGAGACGTACTCTTCCGTATGCGTGGCATGACTTATGGAGAATCCAAATCAGAATGGATTCGGGGGAAGAATACGAGTCCTCGATCGCAAACTTGAAAAATGATCGGTTCCCACGTTTACTTCACCCGTCTCCGTTCCGTTGCTTGTCCGCCAGAAATGATGCTACTCTCCCGGAATGCCACCGTTTCAAGACTATGGAGAATCAGGCGCATTGCGACGAAAGTCGTTCCATCTCCTACAGAGAAGAAGACGATATATGCGCTGTCCACGCCGCCGGGGAGGGGTGGAATCGGTGTGATCCGGATTTCGGGTCCGGATGCTCTCGACGTGTATACGCAGATGGTACGTGTTAGGGCCGGGATCGATGCAAAGGCGAAACACAAGAAACTTGTTCCGGAGCCATGGAGGATGCGGAGATGTAGCATTGTGCATCCTGAATCGCAAGAGGTGTTGGACGAGGGAATGGCCGTCTTCTTCAAAGGTCCGTCGTCCGCGTTCGGCGGACCTCACTCTTCGCCCTGAATCAAGCTTTTAGCACCACAATCCTTCACTGCTGAACATACTGTTGAACTTCACACACATTCTGGGCCGGCACTACTTTCATCGATCCTTTCTTCGCTCGCACTCTTTCAAAACCTACGTCCTGCCCAA